>CAJNOQ010006594.1:0-13404 GCA_905250885.1 Didymodactylos carnosus
CGTCTAGGCTCAGTTTTTGATGCTGAATCTGAAAAAAATATTTTCAGAAACTCAGAGAAAGCACGAACCGAAATATAAGGCGTATTTTGAAAAATACGACATACTTCGATTTTTTCGTATTTTCCGATCTGAAAAAGATATTTGTGTAAGGTAAAAAGTTGTTTTTCGTGGTCAGCAATTCTCACTCTATCAAATGATGTAAAAAAAACGGCAAAAAAAAATTTTTTACTTGAATTTCGCATTGCCGGCACCTTACATTTCATTACATGTTGACTGATTATTATGTCTGGATTGAAAAAATGCAATGATTTTTTAGTATTTGATAGATGTTAAAATAATATCAATTAAAACGAAAAATTAGGAAAAGATTAATCATCACTAGAATCAAATCAAAATCTAATAGTTGTTGATGTTTTTTATTAACAATAATAATCATAAGAAAGATAATAAAATATATATGACACATACAGAGAAAGAAATCATAAACAATTACAGGTAACAAAATAAAAATAAATGTACAAAACGAACTAAGATTTATCCTTTTTCTCCTCTTCTTCTTCTGATTCAAGCTCTCCTTCTTCTTTCATACTGATATCATCAGTTCGTTCTGTTTTATTTAATTTATTTCTCATGAGTTCTGTATCATCTGTCAATGATATAAATAGAGTTGGATATTCAATAATAGTTCGATCTTTAAATATTTTATCAATAGTATCGGTTTTAAAATCAATATGTTGTGATTTTTCTTCATAATGTCCATATCCTTTTCGTTTTATACCAAAATTTTCAATCCATACCGATAATTGATTCAAATCTTTGAAAAAATTCTTTTCTCTCAACGATTGTAATTCACTTGATGATAATTCATTTAATCTTTCACTTAATTCTTTCTCATTATCACTACTAATGTCCACATAAAGATGAGTTTTAATCAAGTCAGAATGAAATTTTAATAATATTTGTTTCAGTGTAGTTTTCGAAGTTGGAATACGAATAGTTGTCCATTCATAGAACTCTAAAGTTAACAAAATTATTTACCATCGATTACAAACTCATTTCTTTTCTTCATATACTAGAATAATCTACAGATAACTTACCATCATTAATAAAAAATTTACATTCAATATGCCAATATATTTCATTTGTCACTTTATCCATCCACATTTTATTCGATTTATGTTTTGTCGAGAATTTTGGTAGAAATAATACTTGAATTTGATGTTCTGTTTTCAATTTTGTTTGTATTAATTTTTGATAACGTGTTTGTTCATTAAGACCAGATTTTATAAAATGATCTCGTTTTGTTATTTCTACTCTTCGATTTATTTCTTCTAGTAAACGATAATCGGATAATAAATCAAGATCATTCATATCTGTTAAAGATTTAAATGATACACGATCTCGTTGACCATTACATTTAAAATGTTTTTTATGTTTTAAACAACAATCTAATGAACACGTTTTTATTTGACAACGTGGACATGTATACTTAATCGTATTTAGTTTGCACATAATACATTTTTTGTTCGGAGATACTAACGATGGATTTAACATTGTACAAAAAAAATCTTAAATAAAATAATAATTTTACTATAAAAAGAACTAATTGATGATTAAAATATGCGCCTTCTCCAGTCAACACACTACTCAACGTGTTCATTTTCTTGCAATTTGTGAAATAAATATTTGCTAGTAACTAACGTTAAGACATAGTCATCATTGTACTATTCATTGTTACAAGTTTACTACACATACAGCAGAAAAATAGGCCAACCGTACGAACTTGCACTGCACTATGTCTTTGACACAACTGACAGGAACAAATTATAGAAAACAAAACGTTTTTCTATAATTGATAATTCATCTCTTTCGCACCAAAGAACTTTCGTAGAATAATCATCTGTTACGAAAAACAAAGTTTAAAATAAAAAAACTTTTATTAATAAACGTGTGAATGACAAAACAGCAAGAAAATTTCGTTATTGTGTATAAAGATGTCTTTTAGCATATTCAGATATAACAAGCGCTCCGCTCACGTGAACATTCAATGAACGAATGATACCAGCTTGAGGTATTTCAACAGCAACATCCATTAGATTTAGCAATTGTGCCGGTATTCCTTCACATTCATTTCTAAAATAGAAAGATAAAAAGGGTTAAAATATTAAAAAGAAAACAAAATTTCTCGTCTCTCACCCTAATAATAAAAGTGATTTGACGGGAAATTCATACTCGTATAAACGACGACTATTTACTGTTTGTTCAACACCAATTATTGTATAATCTTTTGATTTCATTTCAGATATATACGTTTTTAGACTATTTACTGGTACCTAAACAAAAAAACAAAACTTGAGTCAAAAATCTACATATTATTTCAAATAAATTAATTATATACGCACTTCTTTGATATCGAGCCATAGATGACTTGTCATACTTAGACTTAAAAATTGACTATCGTCTAATATACGAATATTACTAAGAACGAATTCCTTGACGCCAAAGATTTCACTTGTACGACACAAACCTGTAATAAATATAATATAGATAAAATTTATACATCAATAAAGAAAAAAACTATATCTAATCTGAGGCAGTATCTCGTTAAATTTAAACAATTATTCACCTCCAAGATTTGTTTGTTTGTCAATTAATGAAGCGACAACAATTAATTCACTTCGTTTCAAATCATTTTTTAACTCATTTTCATTCTCATCCGGATGCACAGCAATCCACGGTGTAATTTTTCGTTGAACATTTGTTGTCAAATCATTATCTAATAGTGTATCATCTTGTTTGGATGTATTTTCATCTAATTTTCTGGATGCTAAAAAGGATTACGATTAATAGAGAACAAAGTGAGATGATTTAAATAATGAATTACCTGTTAGTTTCCATATTCCTGGTTCACATGTAGTTAAAATAGATGATTGTTGATTGATCGAAATAGAAAGTTCATTGATTGACAATATTTTCAAACCTTCTTCGAACCATACTGGCATTAACCATTCATCATCAGCAATTAAAGATAATCGAGGTAATATGGAATAAATTGTTTCAAGAGAAAAATCTCGAATTGGATCAAATTTATATAAAAACATGCTTTCCAATTTTGATGCATAGCGGCCAAGTCTACAATAGAAAAAAATTTACACACGTTACTTTTTTCTTAAATATTTATGGAAAAAAAGTGAAGTGTGAGAAAACATTGTTTTTTCTACTAGTCAAAAAAATATTTACATTCACACAACACTACAGCTCTTCGTCTTTAACAGATCTGTGATACGATACTTGTAATTTGTTACAAACTTATTCTGATATAATCGAACAAGTGAGTGTTCTACCTATCGGCAATTAACAGTTTACACCCTCATATAGTGAGATATTTATACTTTCTCAAGGAACAATTGCAGCATTCAGTCAAGCGAACAAGAAATACTCTGAATAATAATTTGAACTATTCTGTAGAAGAAAAATAAGAATAGTAAAGTTAAATATGAACACATTATTTTTTGTTCAGTTATTTCATCTCATTTTGTGAAAACACATGTAGAACAAAATTTGATTAATATCCAACTATAAAGCGAAGTATAACATTAATCACTACTTTACAGTTATCTTCCGTAAGGGAGCAAATGATTACAAATTTTGTTGTACGATGGTTTATTCACAAATATTAATTCTCAAAAAATAGGAACTGTTGAAACGATAATGATCCATAAGTAAAATTTTTATAAGATTCTATTTCTAAGAAGAATAAAAAGAAAGCCTACTCTGATTTAGGATCGCATTGTTTTATCCATTTGAAATTATTATATTGTGTTGCATTTTCTAATTGTAAATTTTCAATTTGATTTAATAATTTCATTAATGTTGCACAAGAAAATATGCGTACATGAAAATTGGAATGAATTAATAGTGGAAGAATCAATTCAAATACAGTAGTAAAATAATTGATCTAAAAAAAGGGAGAAGAAAAAAAGTAAATTCTAAGAATATTTACATTTTTTACACGGATTACTTGGCGATTTTCTTCTAAAAATAATGCCAGATGTGATACAACTGATAACCAAGAACATAAACTTCCAACACGTTGTTTATGAGCCTAAAATATAAAACGGTATATATTTTTCATTAACTTATAGACAATGGATTGTCAAAACTACTAACTAACCATCCTCAATTGTTCATATAAATCGGTCAAATGTGCTTGTTTTGTTATTAAAAATCGCGTAATAATCCATTCAGCAATAATTCGTAATGATGGTTCATTTTCTATGGTCAATGTTTCAATACTGTACTCATAGATCAATTTCAATAAATTCTAAAATGATAGTAACAATCTGATACCGACCTATTCATATTGAAAAGTGGCATACATACAGAGTTTTTAATGATACTTGTTAAACATAGTAAACATTGTAATAAACGAAGTGTCTGTCGATGTTCACTTGAATTCATACAATAACGAAGTTTTCGTTCACGAGACGATATCTGACGATGTTTATCAATTAATTTTAATATAAAATTTGATTGTTGATCTTCAGTTAGTGATGGAAATAATTCAAGAAGAAATAGTTGAACTATAACACGAACATTACAGTCATAACGATATTCGCTATAAGAAATATTAAGAAAAACTTTTTAGTCGTATAAAGAGTGAAAGAAATAAAAACGTACGGTGTAAAATGTGCTTTAGATATTAAAGATTTTATTGAGTTATCATCTTCTAAAAATAATTCGACGAAATGTTGCTGGCTAGAATACAAAAAACAAGAGAAGAAAATAGATGGTATAAGTGAAAAGTAATTTTGAGTTATTCATGCCAGTTACATCTGCGCGTTTTTATCCTATGAAATGAGGACATACTTCCTGTCCACTGATTTATTGGCATCAAGAGCACTCAGTGTCAACATATACAAAGAAGTGCTGTTTGTTGACAGTAAGAATGTGAATTCACCAAATAGATAGACCATAGTATGGTGCGCGGAGCACTGGCACGCCCAACGTTGGCATCTGTGCCGCTTATGACGACAGTTGAACAGAGATGAATCTGTATACGTGGAGCACTGTTAAAGCTAATGGGGGAGTCTGTATCGCTTCATTAGTTACTAACATGGAATATTTAACCCTTTCGGGACCGGTGACGCTTTAAAGCGTCATTAAAACGTTAAAAATCAGAATAAGCCGTGTTTTCCAAAACTTTCTTTTGAAGAAACGTCCCTCAAAAATCGATCATAATCAAATTTTAAATACATCATCTTATGCAGTTTTTGGCGCTCTATCTTTTGATGTATAATACATTTGAATAATATTTAGTTCTGAGTTAGAAATCTAAGTTTTTCCGAAAATTTCGGTCCTTCTCAGTAAAAGAGGATTTTGAGTACGAAGACAGAATCGATAAAGTCAAAAATGTTTTTGTCAGTAGATAGCTCTTTAAATTCTCTATCGAGACATTGTCATTTGAATTTTTTTGTCGAAAATCTCTTGGTTAGGAAAAACGAAATACTGAAGATGCGTTTTTTCCATTTTTTTAGGAAAATACTGTTTACTGCCTAACTCAGCCAAAATAACTTGAAACTTAACGATATTTTCACATATGGTAGAGTTTAGTGATCGCTTTCTTTTGACGGAAGGATGAAGTCTCTATCTGTCAGGGAAGCCGAGATATTGCAAAATAAAAAGGTCTTAAACTTTTGAACAGCACTGTATATATAAAAATTAAACCGGTCCTGAAAGGGTTAAATTTGTAATTTTCTTTGGTATTACAAAGTGGTGTGAGTTCATGTGCGCAAGAAATGTGAAATGGGATGGAGAAACTTTTCGATATGATGTAATGTGTTCATATGGTAAGATTTGGTGTGTTGTTACTGTGTGGATTATCGATGTGCTGCTATATAAATGCGCGGTACCATTGATTATATCAACATCCTGACTAACAGAAGTGAGATGGAACGGCGGTGAGGGATATAAATGTGATCAAATGCTAAATAAGCGAGAAAGTGAGTAACGAAATATGTCATAACAACAGCATTTTAGAAATCTGTCAAAACCATGCATCGAAACGCCTAAACCTAACTATTGTAAGGAAACATAGAAAGAAAACTTGTCTGGTAACTGCATGAAATAACGTTAATACTTAAGCATTAACTAATATATCATACCGTTTCTCTTTTAAAAACGTATCTCCAAAGACGACACAATTGATTATAAATGGAAAATAACAAGTTTGAACATGTTTTTGTTTGAGCCAAATTTTAACTAATGCCTCTAACACAATATTAATTATGCCTGATATACGATCGCTACGTTCCAAAACATTATCAAACCACTGTAACAAAAATGAAACTTTACAAACAAAATCATGTAGAAAATAAATTATCTTTCTATACCTCTGTTAACAATAATTCATAGGATGGATTATTTATTATTTCAATTAATGATAGACAAAGAGCTGATAAACTTGGCCAAAATAAAGCATTACGATGATCTAATTCATTCATTACTGATAGTGAATTACTAAGCAAATTACATTTTTCATCAACTGGACGCTAAATGAAATTTTATCTGTTGAAACATGTTAAATGAAATAAAGCTAACTTACATCTGTTTGTAATAATTTTGCTAATGCTCGAAAAAGTACATTTAATTCTTTGAGTGATGCTTTATGAAGATCATCTATGAAAATAGAGGATATTTCAATTGAAGAATTTAGACCAATATCATTCAAAATGAGTAAATATTTTGCTTTCAACATAATTGATAATAAATTATTTGTTTTTGAACTAAATAAAAATAAACAATTAGACATCTTTTCAGTAAAACGGATAGAAATACAATTTGTTCTTACGTTGTTGCGGGTATATGATTTTGTATAATTACCAAAATATTATCGATAATACTTTTTGATTTATATCTTAATGGTAAATCAACAAACTCTTGATATCGATATTTCATTGTCCACTCGATACAATAGGCAAACAAAATTATGTACGGATACCAAACGCCATTCTGAAATGAATACAAAAGAAAGATTTCAATAATCAACTATACTCTGAATCACTAGCAAAATAAGTTATATTTGTTTGACGGACAGTCGAAGAGTCTTTGAACTGTTTTTATAAATTACTATTGAGAACAACAAGAAGACTTACATGTTCATATAATGTTTGTATCTGAAAAATTATATCGTCAAGAAACCGAATTAAATCATTCCGTTTTGCATATGTAATAAAAACTAAGCCATTATTAGAATAATATTGTACGTCTAATGGTTGTTTAATCTAACAATAGAAAAACAAGAATATATTTCATGTCTGATAATTTGTTTATCAAGTTTATTCTTTTTGTGTACATACCAATTCCATCTTGATATAATTTAATCCATCATTTACAATTGATTTTATATTTGTTGTTAACCAATTTTTATCTAATTCACTTTGAAATAATTCATTGTCTAACCCCATTATAAGTTCAATAGATTTATTCACACGTTCTTTAGACATATATGGTCGTTGACATACTGTTCTGATATTTTCAAATAAATGATCAAAATTTTGCTTTATAATTTCTTCTTTCTTATTAAATCTGAGTAAATCGATTAATAACACAATTTGTCGATGACGAGGTCGATTTGTCTCAAATGAAAATATAGATGATTCTTCATTTAAACTATTTTCAGTTATTGTTAAATATTCATCAATTTTCATTTTCAAATAATCAACAGAAAATAATTTTGAACAATGAAAAAGTATCACAGATTCATATTTATCATTCAAAAGAAATAATTGACGATCATATAATGAAAATAGATTTAATAAACAAAAAAATGAAATATTTGTCCAATCAACAAGATTAAGAACAATATCCAAGATGTATGAATAAATGGATAAACGTAATATGGGAGCATATGTCGATAACTTTGTTAGAATTAGATATAATAATTTTATATGTTCATCAGTTAAAATGGTCAACGATGAATTCAATAATGAATACATTCGAAGAGAACGTATGACATAAACAAACGAGTTGTGAGACCATTTGATTATAAGAAGTTGTTGCAAAAGTTTTAACAAAACAGCACCTAAATAGAAAATATACAAATAGTATGGTTAATAGAATTTCAATCTAGATTGTGATAATTTATTGTTTTATGAATTAAAATACCTCAACAATGTCAACTATTTTTCATTCTTTTTGAATAGAAACTATTAAACAAAATTGTAGCTTTATATCTTGAGATCTCATATTAAAAGTCATTTTATGCAACAAGTCTTGACATGGCAAGAAACTATATACAGTACTGATCGAATGTATGTACTCTGCATCTTCCTGATGACATGATTTCTCATTGTTTGTCTATGTCATTCAGAATATATGCGCATTTATCATTATAATCCCTAACTGGATGTATACCGCTGAGTATAGAAGGAAAAACTTTGTTTTTCCAATCATTGAAACGTTCTTCATTTAACTATATAATGCGATGTTCAAACTCTAATTGCTTACAGATGGATGTAGAATTCTACGTCCATAAGATCACTTTTGATAACTTCACAATTTTTTTCAAAATAATTCTAATTTTTGTTGATTATTTCTCCAAAGTGTAACGAGTAGTGTCTGATAGAGATCCAGCAAAAGCGAGACTTCTAAAAATCGACAGCACATGAACATTAGTTCTAGATAAAAGAACTTTATCAGACATTCTATAGAAAACAACAAACAGTCACATCTCATGATTAGGATCATATTTGAACAGATGTTTAATTTTATTAATATCAACAACAACAAAAATACCGTTATCTAGTTTTAACAGAGTAGTCAGATAGAAATCTAAAAAACGAATACTACCGTACTTTTATTTTCTCTGTTATTTAACCATCGTTGTACATATGTTTCCAAACTGTTTGATATTGTTGCTGAAGAATGTTCCAAAAGTGTATTATCTTCTACGACTCTTAAAATAGAGAAAATCAAAAATTAATAATAAAACAGAAAATAATTTAAAATAGGAGAGAATTTTACTTTGCAAATAAAAATGCGTTTGAACACCAATCAAGAACAACGTTGATAAAAAACTGAAAGGATAAACATCATAATATAAAACATTTGTTAAAACATCTCTTAAACTAACATTACCTCTTCAATTTGTTCATCACATAATAGTCGATCATCAACGCGTATATTTAAATACCAGTAGACGATCCATCGTGATAATAGTTGACTTGGATTTATAAAAAGACGTTGTAGTAAAATAAACAGCCACTTGAAACTAAGATCTAAATATAAAAATAAAAATTGGAAAGAATATTTACTATCAATAGTACTAGCTGCTTTATCCATTACTTCTTTTCTGCTAGCTCTGGACTCTTCATATACCTTCATTGATAGTAATTTTCAACAATATATCAAATTTTGACAAAACTGTTTTTATTAAATGAACAGTAGCATTTTCTACACATTCATAGATAACAATAAATTCATTCCAAAATTGTTTCAATTTTGTGTTGTTATTATCAATCACAATTAATTTGTGTTGTTGATCATTTCTCAAATCTATTCGTTCTTTTTCATTAGTTGCAAGTGCATATTTCAATAAATATAATGCATATTTTCTTAACTTATCATTGTCATTATTCGCCAATGAACGTTGAATTAGTAACCAAAATGAATGAAGATGAGAGTAATAGGTTAAAAAATGTGATGATGATGAGGAACATAATAAACCAAGTAACAATTCAATAAATAGAATGGATTCTGAATTAGTTAAACTTTCAAACGTTCGTAGTAGAATTGATATTAGCTTTTTTTCATATTCGTTATTTATTTTTGAATAAAATAACCAAAATCGTATCACTAGTTTTGAATCTAATTCATTTTGAGGTTGTCGTTGTAAAAGTAAATTTTCAATTTTCAACCAATCGATGTTGAGCGGAATGTAGTCAAGTTTTGTATTTAATAGTACTTTGTGAACAAATTCACTTAGACGGTTTGAATTCCACTGATTATAATCATGTTCGTAATCGTTATTTATTAAATAAAAAATACTGTTCATTAAAAACTGTAAACAACTGTTCTGTTGATCAGAATTCATAAAACGTAAACATGAATGCAATAGTTTTAAACAATTTGGACTTATACTCCAATTTTCATGTAAACGTATTAATTTCAGCAGATCTGTCCATACTTGTACACTCTGTTGTTGACAAACCAATTCAACGGCAGAACCACTAAGACGAGATTGAACGACATTGAATAATGATGACAATGTATCGATTTCAGTTAACAGTGTATGATCACTGGTTTTGTTAGAAATGGTTGAATCAGGAGTGGTGTTATCATTGTACTGATTGAGATGAGAGTGAAAATTTGTAATGAGGGATGAAAGATAACGAGAAAAGTCGTTAGTATTCAAAAACTGATAGAGATTATCATCCATTATCTAAAAGTCCATTTTTTACGATTTAGAATCGGTAAAAACACTCAGATATGTAGTTCGAGTTTAAATGAAGGGAAGAAAACAGAACACTAATGGACAATTGTTGTATTCTTTTAGTCGTAAATACTTTACTGTAAATAAGATTCGATGCTTCAAAAGCGGATCTAAAGAATCGTGTTTCGATCAACAGTTTTTCTTGTTTCCTATCAATCAGAATTCACCCTTACCAGAACCAAAACAAAAGGAAAACCGGACGAAAAAATAACATAACATCTTTCTCATATTCCGACTTTCAGAAGACAAGATATTTGTTTAAATAGTCATCTTAACTTTAATTAGCGTAAAGTCTATCATGGAAAAACTCGTAAATCTTATTTAATTCTTTCTTTTCTTTGGGTATTAATTTTCTCTACAAATCATTCTTTGAAATTTATTAAAAAAGAAAACGTACCGTTGGTGAGAAAAATTGACCAATGCAGAAATCATAAATCTGTCGCTATAGCAGTCTTTGATACTAGTTGATATATGAATAGTTGTTACTACTATCTTGTTCTGTTGTACATTAAAAGTGATGCTTCATAATTTTGTTCATTCCGTATCGTTCGATGGTATTTCATTCAACTAAGCCAAAACAACAATTTAGATAGATTATCTTTAAGTTATAGAAAAAATCTTAACCACATTTCTTTTGGATGGATAAAAACTGAAACTTGTTCATTGACAGCTTGTTGGTTAGGTTGAATAGGTTATGTATATAAGTAACTTCATATACTCTGTAATCTGGCAGTAGTCGCGTTTGTTTAGACGAAAACAAATGCTTTATCAAAAAGACATCATCAGGATTTTTTCAATCAGAAATATTGACATTTTTATAAACAGGACAAATTGTGATTTATGATGCTATCTCATGTACTAAAAATCGCATAAAAATCGGCAATTAATCGTGAAAAATCATACGATTAATCGTGCGCTTAATCGCGATTAACTGATAATTTTTTTCTTGATAATAATTCGAATCCATCTTCGGAAATACATATTTTTTTCTGTTTTTTCATTATTTATTATGTATAATGACATGTACATCACCCAACAAGGGTCTTATCACCAGATGAAGCCGGAGTCTTTCTGATGACTCGATTTTAGGCGTTGTCCAGATATCAGCTGTTCACTGGGCTCCTCGACTTAAAGCTCTGAGGGATCACCGAGAAGACTTGACAACCCCATTTTACTCTAAAATAAAAATATGGCCTAAATAGAAGTGTATTTCTCGTTGAAATCGTGTTTCTTATATAGATACTTTGCTGCAAAATAAAATGGTGAATAACAATAACCATTTAATCACTTAAAATGAACAATTAATCGCATTTAATTTAAAAAAAGAAAAATCATCGGAATCGCCAATTAATCGGCGATTTTTCAAGAATCATGATTAATTGTTAAAAATACCGCGATTTTGTCGACATGGGATGGGTTATCCATGGCGAACAATCGTATATCAAGATTTCCTATGGTCTTATAAGATCTTATTCCAAGCACCTATTTTAATGGATCTGATAAGACCTTTTGACTTCTTATAAGATCTTGTAAGATTTTGTATGATATCTTTGTAAAAGAATCTTATAAGATTTTATAAGAAAAATGATCTTACAAGATCTTGTAAGATCTCATAAGATCGTATAAGATATCATATGATCTTGCAAGAAGTGACAAGATCTCATAAGAATTCGTCAGATCTTATAAGATTATGTGCCTGATCGTGTTTAACCGCGTTCCTTATAGCCATGCATTTTATTTGCGCGCAGCTGATTGGATGTGTGAAGACGAAGAAAGAAAGCAATTCTAAGTTTTATCATAAGAACTGTGTTATATATATACTCGGTATCATAGCAAAATTTACGTGGTAAGAATGAGTCATCGATTCTTGCAAGATCATATCAGATCTTATAACAAGGAATCGTATGATCTTGCGATAAGAAAGAAATACAAGTCCGCAGGATCTTACAACCTCCTAAGACAAGATCTTGTTACAAGATTTTATAAGAAAACGGCAGATCTTGTATGCTCTTGTAAGATGAGTTTCACCTGGGTATATTTACAGAAAAAGGAGTGATATACCCCCTCAGAGATGTAGAATCATGTCGATTTTTCTATAACCATTGTAGACTATCTAATAACGATTATGTGCATGTATATTTGGATTATGAGGATTATGAAAACATGGCAACAGCATCTGTGACTGAATGAAGGGAGTTCATTTCAGCGCTAAATCAAGTTAAATAAGTGTCAACTCTTCTGTATTCTGATTATGAAAAGCTTCAGTAATCGGAACGGTAACTGTCTGTGCTTCACCCTTACCTCTACGAGTCAAATCGATGTAGAGGAATGAAAGAAAAGTAGAAGAGCAGAGTTTAAGGTGCTCTTAGAAAAATGCTTATGACTTTTGGTGGGGATATCGCACAGAGCTCAGCAACGTCTCATTTTGAAAAGACCACTTTTCACTATATTAATAGGTGTTTAAAAAGATTTTGGCTGGCCAGCACACATGTAGATGAGGAAAGTAAACAATGATGAATTAGGATCTCCAGCGGCCAATCTTAAAAAATTCATAACTTTTGAAAGAAGAGCTATACAACCAAATCCTTTGGCGGTTAAGACTAGGACATCATATAGTATCTATCGGCAAAAGATCATCGAAATCGGAGGATATCAGCTAGGGATCTTTCCAGGTCAGTAGACTTGCTAATCTTTGTGCAGCAGAGTTAGAGTCTAATACAGAGTTCCCAGATCCTCAGATCAGAAATGCGGAATAAAAATCTCAAAATGCGGAAACGGGCGGAAGATTTTTCTCAGAATGCGGACAAAAAGCGGAAACACATTTTCATGGTCTAACTTCATTCGTTTTCACGCACAATCACAGAGTTGCCTGCTGGAGTGCCATAATCGACGCGATTTTCTGCCGTATTGGC
>CAJNOQ010006595.1:0-13404 GCA_905250885.1 Didymodactylos carnosus
CAGCACAAGAAAAGAGGAAAAGAAGTAATGATACAGCAGTTTCAATGTCTTCGAATAAAGACGATTTAGATTTGGATATTTTGTTTTACAAGAAATAAAGCTAGAAATAAACTTTCACTCCCTCTTGATGTTACTTTCTCTCGTTTCATTTGATTGTATTCTCTTTAGTTAAAAAAAACTAAGTTTCTAAGCCGTGTTTCAAAAATCTAAGAAAACTACATTTTTCTGAAAACTTTTGAAAAATCCTAAGTGCATGAGAAGCAGCTTCGACATCTTCATCAGTCTTAGCGTGGTGAAAATTCTTAAAATGTGTGATTTAGTGCTTCATTTCATGGAAAATAAGCGAAATTTAACATTTTCGGAAAATCTTGGAAAATCAAAACCAGCTAGCAGATTTCTAATAGCGCCATTAGACTCACCGTCACGAATTACCTATGGGAAAGTGTTTTCATCGTTAAAAAATGTAAACTAGTCCAAATTACTGCCTGGTCTTGCATAAACTGCCCACTGTGGATCAATACCTCATTATTTAGACTTGTAGCGTGGTAAGCTCGGACTTTTTCACTCGAAAGGTGTACCATGGTAAAACTATTCGGAAAACCCAGTTCCTCGTACATCGATGTGCTCCGGTGTCTACGTTAAAAAACTGAAAATCTCTGATCTCTAGCGCTTAAAGTTCAAACATTATTCAGAAAACATCAGACTCCATTATATTTTGAAATAGATAGTAGTATTCTAAAGAAACCAAAAATGTTCAAAATTTTTGTAGCCAGTAAGGTTATCGATCAGAAAGAAAGTGATTTCAGAAAATGTCCAAAAAAAGGTCAAATAAAAGTGCAAAATCGGCTTCAAAGTGAACATCATAAAGTGTCCATTTGTTCATTTTAATAAAACTACCATTTATAGGCATTGTTACGTTTCCGATTTAGATACCTAAAAATGGTCGAAAAGTTTCCATTTGATAAACATTGGATTGATTATTAATGGGTATTTAATAAACAGTGAATCACATCGTTTTTAACGCCCTAGAAGATTCCATTTGTATTGCAGATCAAGTCAGAGAGAAATCTTATAATGCCTACTTTTTTTAAAAAAATTTCTACTTTTTTCCAGATTTTTCTTCTGTTTTCAATACGAAATATTTAGTCTTTATTTATAAAACAAGGTTTTATTTATAATATGCTCAAAAAAAACATTTCTGCAAGGATTGATTTTGTATTTTGATAGTTTAAGTTCGAGAATGATATAATAGGAATTTATATTCTCGATTTCGTTCTGGTTCAAGATTAATGCTTAAACCAAACGTTTTTCAAAATTTTTAATTATTATGCGTAGTTGATGAATGGTATCTCGATCCGCTATCGGGTTCACTCGAAAAATTCGGCAGTGCCGTTAATGTATCATCCACATAATCACTCAATACTGTATGAAATTCAACAAGATGATTTTCTTTCGATAGTATTTGTTTTCGTTCATCATATTCACGACGAATCTTATCTGTTTCCACCTTTCGTTCGAAATAGTCTTGTACATAACATGATTGAAATAGATTATGTAAAATAACATTGACTTTTAGTTGAACGTTTCGTAAATAATTCAAATTATCACGACATAATGGACATTGAACCATTTTACTCATTGATAGTACACGTTCGAGACATTGTAAACAAAATGTATGACCACATAATGTTGAAACGGGCTCATATAATAATTTCATACATATTGAGCACGTACATGTTGTATCGAGTAATTTAAGTGAATTTAGTTTTTGTTCTTTTGATATTTGTCTAGAGAACAATTTGTATTTGAGTATGCTTAATACAGATAATCTTTTTTCACATTTCACCTCCATCTAGAAATAAGTTAGGATTGTGTTCGTTTTGAACTGGTGTTCGGTGCAATTTCTATGTTTTCTTTCAAAAGTAGATTATAAAAGCAACTACTTATCAGTATCATCAATCTCTCATATTTGACTTGTCCCCCCATAATAGAAGACCGTCCTCTATTAGAAGATCATTGCCGATTATATGACTTGAAAGCCAAATAGAAGACTATGATCTTCCACACTGGTCTTCTAACTCCTAGAACCAGTGGTATTAGGTCCGCGAAAAAAATCGGAAAATGCTCTATCGATTTAGATTCAATTATAATTACCCTAAAAGGGTATGTTATTTCTACCATGTGTCAGGCGCATTTAATAGCTTATATCACAATACTTATAACTTTTTAAAGCAAGAATCACGCTATGTTTCATTTTTACCAAAAATGTTTGCTCTAGAAACACACTTGTTTAGAAAAAAATTTATCTGCATAAGTATCCAGAAACAAAACATACAGTATCAGATTTTATTGTGGAACCCCCTCACTATCTTCGACGAAGTTTGAGTAACAGTTTTATACCCCAAAACCGCTGGTTTTTAGGATAAACTTGACCCCCTATACCCCCCCTCCTCCTTGGAGGACACAACCTTTTGACGTGACTGGACGTCTCAATATTTGGAGTTCCACCTTTTAGCACACCTAAGGTACTTACTACTCTGCCAAGGTTTTTTATGAGACTTCTAGACTTACTTGTTCAAAAACCATGCAAAATCATTTCTAGCGCAGCAGATGATACGGATTCTGAAAGTATACATTTAATCTATTCGAACATGTGAATAATCTCAAAAAAAACTATATCTTTGACTCAAATCGATTTTTCTACCGGAATAAAAGGGCTTAAAGGAAATAAATTGAATTTAAAAAAGAATATTCGAAAAATGTAAATGAGGTTTTAGACACACTTACAAACTATATAGGTTTTGTACTTTTATTAGAAAATGTAAAGGATTCTTTTTTCCTCCTTTCTGTTTGTTAATATGCCTTAACATATGGTGCAACAATAATGGAGTAAATGTCAATGTCGTAGTTCTCAGCGATGAAGCGTCGAATCACTGTGAAGTGTTTTTTGTTTATTCTTTCCACTTTAACTTGAGAAGAAAAGCTTTGAAAACTAAATAGATGAGAATGTAGTTCGTGCTATTGGCACACGAAAATTGCTACTCCTAGACGATTCATAGTAGAACCTTCATGTTTTTTTATGCTGAAACTGAGACATAAGTTTAAAAATCTATGGAACAGATTTTTAAATTTCGCATCCTGTTCTGAGAATACTGAAAAATACTATTTCGGATTTCAGAATTTTTTCGGAGTTTTAACTTGAAATTAGTGCTGAAAATGAACGAAAGCGAAATTTAAAAATCTGCTCCACACTGTAAAAAAGAAAGTACTCTCTGGTGGTGTTGCTCCTATTCGTGTGTCTTGTTTTGTCGTGCTTCTGACGTGTTTGACTGGAGAACACTTTCTGAAAAGCGCTTTAAAGAAAATCATTTGCAATGCGCTTCCAGTGGTCACTTGAAAAGTAAATCAAATAAAGACCGCTACAAATAGGATCAGCGCTACAAGAGATCGCTTTTGAAAGTACTCTTCTCTAGGCCACTTTTTCGAACGACATTTGTCGAATTTCATTATATTTGATTTTGTACTTATAAATATGATTTTCTAATTTTGTTAATTTTTAATTCCTTTGAACCATGGTACTATTCTTAGTAACAGTCTCAAAAGTCCGATACTATCACTAATACTAATCCACAGGCTAAGGCTACTTCTTCGAGACAAGCTTCGATGACTTGTATTCAAGAGAAAAATTTCTAAGTTATTCGAAGAAAATCAGTGTTACATATATACTAGAGCACTAGCAAATAAGGAGATATCTCTTTTCGCACATGCATATCTTTCTGTTCTCTTTCGTTTCAATCGACGCGCTGAGACAAAAAAATGTTGGCACACGAGATATCGTATGTGAAAAGAGATATCTCCTTATTTGCTAGTGCTCTACTAATAGTAACAAGAAAATAAAAGAGGTGAATGACTTGTCAACATGACTTTAAAAAGTGTTTTTTCAAAAAAATGCTTCATGTCACACTGTTTTCTCTTGGGTCACTTCAAAAGCATCTTTCTACTATACATTTTTAAAAATGCTCTCTTTGCACTCACTTTGACAGCACATTTTTTCACGAAGTGCTCTGGTTTACAACAGATCAAAAGTGATTTATTTTCTCTATACTTGAAAGGACTATGTTTAGCCATGCGCTTTATAGCAAAACACTTTTGATAAAAATAAATTTTGTAGCACTTTATTTTTGACAGTGCATAGATTTTTCGATCGTAGTGTCGACTTTCATGAAATCATCCGCACCTGTGTACTCCTCAAAAAAAGTCTTAGCATTTTTGCTGAGAGCCCCATTTTGTCCCATGTGACAATGATAACTCGGTAGCTCTTCACTCTTTTGAACTCAAAATTTTTAGCATAGCCTAGTTAGATAGTGTGAGCGATGGTCTCACTAAATCAAATAATATTTAAAGCCGATTGTTGCTGAAAAGTTGAATCCCCTTTTATTGAAAAACTTAAAAAAAGAGATGGAAAAACAAGCACAAAACGAATAACAAGTGACGATGTGTACGATACGCAATAGCGTCTAGAAGTACTACTAAAAATGAGAAACATACACTATTTATATATCTATGGATAAAACAGAGAACAAAGGAAAAGAACCATAGTTATACACGGTTGGAAAAAATATTCTTCCAGGGGGGTAACACCATCATTTTAAATAGAGTAGATGATGAATTTTATACCAAATGAAAGCTCGTGAAAAACGGGATTTATTGATATTAAATAATAAGGGTTATGAAGACCTTAGTGTATTAAACTCTCGAAACTTATAATATTTCATTGACATGAAGTGAGAGAAAATCTATCTCCGAGGCGAAATTCGAACTAAATGTATTCCGAAATAGTTTATTTTTTCAACATTTAATGAATAGAATCAATAAAGAGTATGACGATCGTTAGCATTCTTCACTACACGGAGGCGTGATGGATACGAACGTAAAAGTGTTTCAAATAAATCAGTGTCTGTTTCGATATTGGTCAAAACATTTGTAATATGCACTGTGAGTATGTCTTCAAGATACCGATTATGTCCAGTTTCTGATAACATTTTTTTCTCAACTTCATCTTTGATTATTGATCCAATACGTTCTGCTACATTGAGATCAAGTGAATTTTCGGACCAGATGTCATTACCCCAAAACTTCACATTGTTGTCTTGAAGCAAATGTTGGTTTTATTTGCTCGCATACACGGTGCCTTATGAACAAATGTAACTTCATCAGGATCAATAACATTTTCTTCATCATTTAGAAAAGGTATTACATTTTGAGTTAGAGTTTTTGGTCTTTCAAGCCGGTAAAAGCAGATTATAACTTTTCTATTTTACAGAATTATATAAACTTCAAGAGTTTAATACACCAAGGTCTTCATAACCCTTCTTATTTAGTATCAATATATCCCGTTTTTCACGGGCTTTCATTTGGTATAAAATTCATCATCTACTCTATTTAAAATGATGGTGTTACCCCCCTGGAAGAATATTTTTTCCAACCGTGTATATGAACGAGAGAGAAAACGAATAAATGTAGAAAACAAGGGACTGGACGAAGGACGAAAATAATTCTTTAATAACACATGTAGAACCTAGAAGTCACGCGGCTAAACGTGCGACGAGATGATGCAATAATATACGCTTAGATTATGATTACGCGTTATGTGCCAGGCCTAGGTCTGTAACAGATAGTAGGCATTAACATATGTAAGTTTTCGTTAAGATTGCTTGTAGAACAAAAAAGTTATTTCCTCAGGGATTCTCTTATTGCGAACTGATCAAAATGGTTCTGTTTCATATTTTCCAAAATGCACGTATTAAAATATGTGCTACTGTCAGTTTAAAGCACAGTTTGTTGACTTCTACTAAGGAAGCTTTAACTATGCAATTTATATTGTAGAAGAAGGAAGGTCTACCACATCTATGGTGGGTGTTACCACACATTTTCATAAGTTCAAAAATATGAAATGAGTTCTGATTATGAAGACGTCATATTTGCTACAAATGCATGTTTCATTTTCAACTCTTCCACGTGCAATATAACATATGGTGCAAAGGTAATGGTGTAAATGTCGAGCATGATTTCTCCATCTTTCCGATGTGTTGGAGAGTTAATTATTTTTCCGTTGGAAAGGGCAAAGTCTGAACTTTGTAAAACATAGAGAACAAATTTTTTTCTGATTAAGTTTGAGTGGGAAAAATCTAAATAGGAAACATCGTCAAAAAAATTCTTGCAACTATCGCTCTCTTCAAACGTGTTTCTCTCGTCAAGCATATTTGTTCCCTATAATAGAATATGTCTGAAATTATATAATTGAAGAAACCAGAAGTGTTTTTATCGCTCTTTCGAATGGAGGATGATAAATTATCTTTCGGTCCACTTTTCAACCAGAAATTCGCAAATGTTTCATTAGTTTTCAGAAACGTAGTTAATTAGATTTAATTAATAATTTACCACCTTCCTCCTTTTTCTAAAAGCATTTTTTGAAACAGCATTCAATTCTCAGGCAAATTCATGTTATTTAAAATCTTTACTAATGTATTTTGACTCATAAATAAAGAAATTTTCTCGATGTATCTGTGATCTTCCCAAACAAGTGGAGCTTTTCTACTAAAACTGAGTATTTTTACTATAAAGGAATTATTAAGGAACTTTACGAATATAGACGGATCAGTAGAGTTTCGCATGAACCATATTCTCATCTATTCAATTTTCCAAGCTTTTGAAAAGCTTGGAAAACTGAATAGATGAGAATGTGGTGGAGAAGGCTTCTCTGGCTGGCGTGAAAAACATTAAAAAAAAGTACGCTGCAAAACCTTTTCGAGGTCAATCAGAAGAATTGGATAAATAAAAGAGTTGTTTGCCAGACAAAGGACGAGGGTCGATAAGAGGCCAATTCGGCCCCCTCTCAGATCAAGCTTATATTCACAAGTCTGATGTAGTTTTTTCTGCTTTAATATTGACGTCATAGCCAAGTTTAATATTTGTTTTTTTTCTAAAAAATAATTAGATATTTTTCTATCTTACAACAAGAAAAATATTTAAATAAGATAGAAAAATGTTTAATTGATTTTTAGTATTAGTGATTTAATATTTTTCTTTTTAACATTTCGGCATACCCGTATTTAACATAATTCTTATGGCAAAACTTAGAATATTTTCTTTCTTCAACCTCACACATCAACTGAGCACAAATAAAGTGCATGATCATACCAGGCAGGAAAACCAATGTTGAGAAAATCGAGGTTTTCTGGATAAGTGATTGGCTACTACCACCAGCATTTAAAACACAAGTTAAAATGGATTGATGTCTTTTTTTGGATGTACCGATCGGAGGACAAGGAGCTATTATCAGCTTCTGAATTGACTAAATTTAAAGTATCACTAAGACAAAATTTATGAAGGTGGTCACAAGCCAGTCTCGCCCACTTGGAAAGAAGCACAATACTAAAAGTTTGCTCTCTGAGCTGTCTAGTCTACCGTTTCTCACTTATCACAGTCGACTCAAATAGCATCGATGAAATTCAAAAGATGGCAAATGCTTTTGTGTGGAGAAGAAAACATCCCTGATCAGTTTCAAAACCATAATCGGAAAAAAGACAGACGAAGGTTTTGCTGTATTAGATAACAAAACAATGGTAGAAGGTTTTCGAATTAAATGCGGCCTACGTCAAATGTCTAGCTCTGCTGCTAAATGGAAATTTTATGTTCTACAATCCAACAATATTTTGATCCAAATGAGATATCTTCAACGACTTTCGTTGCTTTATTCACTAGAGAAGGATTTTGGAGATTTTCAGCTTCCGATAGCTACTGAAAATCAGTACCACAAATATTTAAATAATCAGATTCTGTTAATCTCTAGCATTATGTGTTAGTTTCATTTTGAAACCAACCCGAGCTCTTCACACTCTACCTGGATGAAAAATTTTGGGAAATATGAACAGTTCCGTTTTGATCACTGTTGCGGCTACATCTCGTGAACGGATAAAGATTAAATTAAAAAAAGGTTTCATCACTATATTTTGACACGGTCGACATTTTCTGAAAGTTTTCTCAAGATCCGACTTAAAGGGTGGCCCAGAAGTCCTGACTCGATTTGTATAATAATTTTTCTAAAGTAAAACACGTGTTTATAAATTTCTCTCTATGATGAAAGACGCAGTAAAACACGCTCTACAAAATGGCTTTTGATTGACTCCGCCAGCTCATATAGTAAGAAAGTTATAGACTTAGAAATGTGCTCCACAAAAAAGAAAAATTAACCATGAACTCTCTTCGTATGGTGGTGCTTTCAGTGAAAGTCTCGTAACTCCATCAAAACAAAAGATTTTTAGATTGAGTTTGTTTTGTTTTGATCAGAAATCATTCTCTTCTCTACCTAACTGCAAAATCAAACTTCGATCACGTTTTCTATTTCTTGCTTGGGCACATTGTCGGAAACGGAGGTTTTCAATTTTTAAAACTTCATTCTCGAGTACACCATCTATTCTGAGAGAAATTTTTTACAGACCACGAGAAAGAGTGCATTCGAAAGTAGCAAACATAAACTAGGTTCTCACTTTTGCTAAGCTTTTTTACGGAAATAACAGGAGAAGAAAAAGTTCGCGTCGAAAAAAATACTGAATTTACAAAGTTTTCATTTTTCAGCCTGGCGTATAATTTGCTTAGTTTTCTTGATTGAAGTTCTGAAATTAAAGTTTAGATATGATTTTGTAGAGCACTGCATGGCGCTTCTATTAAAAAAATAATTTGTTCTAGGGGACCTAAGAAACAAGGGTTCAAGCAAAAATACGAGATCGGGTTCACCGTTAGTTTTTCTTTTTTGTGAAGCACATTTCTAAGTCTATAACTTTCTTAATATACGAGCTAGCGGGGTCAATCAAAAGCCATTTTGTAGAGCGTGCTTTACTGCGTCTTTTCATTATAGCGAGAATTTCCAAACATGAGTTTTACTTTGTAACATCAAATTGTAATTTCGGCGACATCTACATATTCTGCTTGATATTGGCTACCTCCATTACTAATGGAAATTTGATGATTCATTCAGTCATTGTTTTTCTTTTTTACTCTCATGCGTATAAGCAGCACATTACTATAATAGATTTTTTGCATTTCGTTTTTTTTGCGTTTCGTTTTTATGGCTTTTTCGAGTTGTTTTTGTTTTACAT
Source organism: Didymodactylos carnosus (assembly GCA_905250885.1). Lineage (NCBI taxonomy): Eukaryota > Metazoa > Rotifera > Eurotatoria > Philodinida > Philodinidae > Didymodactylos > Didymodactylos carnosus. The sequence continues at coordinate 9,159 of CAJNOQ010006595.1, forward strand.
CAAGTAGTGACAGACTGATATTTTTTACAAGTGGGCCTGTTGACTGTTCTTTCATTCTTTGATGACATTGTCATTATAACGCTATTAATAAAAAAGAAAACTGTAGGCTAACACCTTCTCCACGTTTATATTTCAGATGGCAATTCGTTCAGAAACCGTTGTACGAATCAGTTTTCCATATTTGACAAATTTGATTGTTAGTATGCCATTTTTTGGCATGATAGCTAGTTTCATAACTAGCGTATTATTTACAAAAGAACAAATATTTGAGTCTGAATGTGGTTCACTTAATTTTATACCATCAATGTCTTCCGTTATTGGCGTTTCACCTGGAAAATATATTTGGCGTATGTGTATTGCTATTCATTGTTTTCCCCGATTTCTTATTGCTTGTCTTTATCATAATCAATTCAATACATGTTTACAAAAATTAAAAATAAGATGGAATCAAGCCAATAATAGTGCCTATGATGCTACATCAAAATTTTCTGTACATACACTCATGAAATATCTTATAAGACTCAATACATGTTTAGGTAGTTTAAGATAACTTCATTTTGAATTTAATTTAAACATCTTTGAATATTGATGTTTGTTTAGAAATTTGTGAAGTTATCTGTCTCATCTTTATATCATATATATCAACAAAAGAAAATTATACACTTCATGAAAAAGCATTTATCACATTTATGCTTTCATCAACAATGAGAATGATTACCTGTCTCATTTTATTTCGTTATCTTTTATTTAAACCGTATGAACGTCGTCTAATTCGTTTAAATCAAAATGCTACGAGCAAACAGGAAAATCAAATGAAAAATAATTTTGAATCATCTTATCGTTGGAAATTTCGTCTATTTTATTCGTCATGTTTTTTTTCGGCAATACTCATTTATTTTTATTTGAAACATGTTTTCTATTGTTCGAATGGAGTTGGACAAGGAAGTACAGCATGGAGTTATTTTTCACTATGTGAATATATCATTTGTATGCTTATAATGGGATATCATGCTACTGTACGTAGATTTTCTAACGTTTTGTTTTTCGTTAATCTCTGACATAATTATCAACATTTAGTTCTAAAATTCATTTGATATTCGTCTGTATATTTTTAGGTATGTTGGGATTTTAATCATTTTGAATTGACTATTTATAATAAGACGACAACAAAATTAAATTTTTCATTATTAACATCAGAAAATGAACAATCGGACGAGAGTGATGTGGATTATAACCACAGTGATAATCATTCGAAAAAAATTGAATAAACAAATAATAAATGAAAAGAAAAACATGTTATTTTTTCTCTCTTATTCTATTTTTGCATTTATTTTTGTTTGTTTAATACGTACACAAGATGATTACTATCACTTCTAGAAAAATAGTTTTTGTGCTATTTTGTCATGATTTATCGAGTTTTAGTTTGCGATATATAGCTGCCAGTGAAAATCTGCTTTTGCTACGTGTGTGTTGCGATTTTTTTCGTTTTTTTTTTGTTTTTTTTTATTGTCTTGAATCACATAATCTGTGAAATAAATACCACCATTTTCTAACACTGGGCTCAATCTGCGATTTTCAATCAAAGGTGAGTTATGTTAGACTGTGACATTTTTTTTATTTTGATAATTAAGTAGTATGTCACAATAAAATACGAACTGAACTGTTTATTAAATATCTTCTTTGATAATTCAATGATCTATTAAAGTCGAAATAGTGATACATGATTCTTAACATTCAACATTTAGGAAGTGTGGAGATATTTAGTCGTTTGTACAGGACATTTAATTCCATTGCATTTTCTCGCTATATGATTACTGTCCCATATTTACTGATTTATTCTAGAACGAAAATAATTGATCGATGAGTCAATTATTATCGATAGCTTGGCTGTTAAGTTGTTCTATCAACTGTAGAAATATTTAGAGTTAATATTTATACGTTATTACTGGTATTGATCAATTTATGTAGTTTCGTTCATTTTAATGAAATAATGAATATTGTCATTGTAAAACCATCACAATTCATTGTCAACATATCATCATTGAATTGAATTTCACAATCAGTAGTAAGATCATCTGAACAAACAAAAATCCAATACATTAGTTTGTTCACATACTAACAGCAGGTTTGGACATAATAAAAACGTTGCTCTTCATTTGAACAAGTAAAGATCAGAAAGTACTAACAAGAAAGAAGCTAAACATCTCAATATGCCAGCTACTGAATGTCTTCAAACATCGTAATTTCAATTTATACATTTAATATGTTGGTGTTTAAAATATGAGAACATCATGGTTCTGTTGTTCGTGGTATACTTTAAAGTGTTTCGAATCTCGTCATCGACAAGTTGTGTAATAAATCTAGGTAAGTTATTTATGTTTGAGTGTCGAGAATTATCCGTTCTATAGCATACTCATTACGTTATTAGAGACACCGTAGTTCATTTGGCTTGAGAGAAAGTTAATATGTATTGTACTAGGAACTTAAGCAATTGGATTGGTTGAATGAGAGAGATAAGAATGGAACAGAGATGGACAAGTCCAGCTTAAAGAAAATTAAATATAAATATATAAAAATTAAAGATATAAGTTATATCTTTAATCACTAACCAAAGCGTGTAGAAAGACCGTTGCATCATACTAGCCTTCCGATCAGAGTCATGGTTAATAATTAGTAAAGAGATGAGCGACCAGTTAGACAGAATACATTTTGTATCGGCTCGATTGAGGTAAAGGGTTTTGTGACATAATGGGTTTCTTAAATAAGCAACAGAAAATCTAAGAACTCGGCATGATAAAAACTAGCATACCCACTGACAATATTATTAAACAACAAATGAATTCATGAATAGCTGCTTCTACTAACAGCAGATAATAAAATGAATATTAGTAAACAAAGTCTAAATGGGTTTATAAAATTTCTAGAAATTCAGGCAACAGCCTTCAAAAGTTTGAGTGAATCGCAACATCATTGTACCGTTCATAGTCTATAATGTTTTGAGCATGAAATACGTTCTACTGACCGAAATATCATTTTTCTTGTAATATTTTACTTGCCGACATTAATATATTCATTTCTGAAAAAATGACATATCTAGCTTCTATTGTTTCTGCGATTAAGGGTGGGACAGTTCTAGTTCCTATAGTTTTTAAGAACTGGTCACTAGTTCAGTTCCTGCTGAACGGGAGCTGGTTACCAGTCCTTTTCACGAATTCAAAATAAAGTAAAACCGATGTAACTAGTTATACTGACTTGGTTTAGTCAACTAAATACACCATCTACCTCTGGCACTATACAAAGTCAATGTAATTAGGTTCACAGGTTTAATTTCAATTTTAATTTTTTGAAAACAACTGGTACCAGTTCTCGTGCTTTTGAAAAGACTGAACTGGAACTGTTTCTTCCCTATCTGCAATATGACTGCAATACTATGCGAAAAAGTTGTTTTTTATCATTGTTAAATAAGATAAACAATTTTTTTGCGTACAAGTTTAATATATTTTTTCATTTTTATGTTTCGTTTGTAGCTGACTTTACGAGCTGTTCAGATATATATATGCTTGGAATTGAAGTCAATATAAACTTAAAAATGCTACTGTCTTAACATTACAATTTTTAGTAAGATTTTTAAGGGAACCAAAGCTGGGCAACTCAACTCCGGAGTTGAGCGTTTCTTTTGCGGAGTTGGAGTTGAGTTGTAGTTGGCTTTTTAAGCGATCGCAGTTGAGTTGATAACAGATTTTGTCAACTCCGAAACTCCGGTTCATAATTTCTTCAACTCCATTTCCTTTTCTTTGCGAGAGTTCTTTTTGTCTGATTTTTGTCGCGAGCAATATAAACGTGTGCTTAGCATATAATAACATGATACACCTCACGTCTGTCTGCACATGTATCACACGGAAGGAAAAGAAATGCGTGTTGTGACCACATGGTAGGTTCGAAAGGAAAGAAAAAGAGAAAAATCTGCTCAGATTGCGATAATCTTAATTCTCAGAACGGCGAATATCCCTAGTGGAAGTTCTTGAAGCCAAGAAAGCAAGATCTTGGGACATTTCTTGGCCAAGAAATAATTCTTGGGCTTTCTTGTGCATTTCTTGGGGCAAGAAAAGTTTTTCTTGACCAAGAAATAATTCTTGGGATTTCTTGGGGCAAGAAAACTATGCTGTTGCAAGAAAAATCTATTCTGGCAAGAAAGTTATTTCTTGTAGCGAAAATATCGTACGAAGTTGGTACCAGCAGATAAAAT
>CAJNOQ010006596.1:0-13403 GCA_905250885.1 Didymodactylos carnosus
CCCGAGGTTAAGCGACATAATTCAAAAGCGCTGCTAGACAATCTCTGAGATGTGTATTCCTATCGAATAATCCTATATTTGAAAAAATATACGGATAGTAGGACGTTCACTAAGAGGAAATGGACACTTCTTTTAGAAAAGGTATTGAAAGCAACTATCATGAATACAGAGTGCGTAGTACAATTTAATTCTGGTTTATAAGTGATTCGCTTAATAACAAACGATAAGGATTTCCGACTCACCAGACACGTCTCACAATGTAAGATATAATTATAAATGCTGAATACTTATAATTCTCCATGGATAGTAAAACTGATGTGGCAAGAACAATTTCATCCATAAAAATTTTTAAAGTGAATACTTCAGTACAGTAAAAACTTGTCTTTGGCGCCCATATTCCTGCTCAGAATTGCAGGGAGCTTTTTCTACATTTAACGAGTAGTTTACGTTTAGGACCAATTGAGCTGATGTTCGCAAGTGTTAGTAATGTAAATAACACGGACACCGATGAGAGCAAAACACTCACGAGGGAACCTTTACAGGTGTCCGACCGCTTTTCTAACGAAATGCAGTAGTTTATATGTAATCGACCATGCTGATTCCGAATATGATAGCCGTTTTTGCCCATAGGCCTTTCCTAACAGATTTCTGAATAACAAGTTTTCCAGACACCTCAATAAATCCTCAAGAGTTTTGCTAAATAAGTCACAAGTGTAGCCCACGAAATTCTAATTAAAATGAGACATCTGCCAGCTCTGCACAACCTTTCTTTGCAAAGTTGTAGAATTCACAGGAAAAGCCCTAAATTCATCTTTCCTCCTTCTTTCTGTAGCTCTGAGGTGACAATAAACATTTAGGTTTTTTTTGAATTCTATAGCTTTGCAAAGAAACTTCGTGTGGAGCTGGGAGATGTCTCATTTTAATTAGAATTTCGCAAGCTACAGTTCTGACTTATTTAGAAAAACTCTTGGGGATTTTTTGAGGTTTCTGCAAAACTGATTTTCCAGAAACCGCTTAGAAAAGGCTTATGGGTAAAAACGGCTACCGTATTCGGAATCAGCATGGTCGATTACCTACAAACTACCGTATTTCGTTAGAAAAGCAGTCGGTCACCTATAAAGGTTCCTTCGTCAGATATGAAATGTCAGAAACACCGACAGCTATCTGGCTAATTCTTTCGCTCTTTTACTTAGATTTCATGCCTCTATATTTTCATCTACGGTAGTCAAGGATTCTATTTGAGTTTGAGAGGAAAATCCAAAAAGTACCCTTGAAACTTCGGACCTCCGAAAAATCATGTTCCACATGTTTTTTTGAAAAACAAGCCTAATGTTCTCGAGCCAACTTTTCATGCTCTACTCGATGCACATATTAAATCTTCGCGGTCTAGTGTTCTGTATAAAGTGGGCGGACCTGAATGGAAGCACCCACGTACAAATAACGTTTTCTAAAATAAAGTTTAGATTGCGAGGCATTTTTTCGTGGGATGATAGAAGAAAGTATGCTCGTCAAAATGAGATGTTTTCCAGAATTTTCCGAGGAGTTTTCTTGAAGATATAAGCATAGCCGCAAATGCCCTAAAACACAGAGCCCTGTGTTCAATATATATTTTTCTCACTATGCGTTTTTTCAATAGTCCCTTCAATCCAACCACATTACGATCCCCCCGAAAAAATGGTACGATCGAGCTCAAAATTCTATCACAGATACTTCAGACTCTATCTCAGGTTCGCTCTTTTTTTTAGAGCGTTTTTGATTTCAACTTTCAGTGTGACAAGGTTTTCAGAATGAAACACCGTTTTTTTTATATGGGATTTTCAGTATTTTTCGAATATCTCGAGAAGGAAAGAATATTTTTCGAAAAGAAAAAAAACGAACCTGGATACGGTCTGAAGTATCCGTAGTAAAATTTTGAGCTCGATCGAACCATTTTTTCAAGGGCTCGTAACGAATGCCAAAGAAAACTCATAGAAGAACACGTCAGAAAATTCTGGGCAAAAATACATCAATTATCTTTTTCCGATATTCTATCTCTGGTATACATTTGAACCCAATCCGACATTGGCTTCCCGGTTTCCAAGAGGATAAAAGAAGAGGGAGCGGGGTATCCTTAATAGCTCTGTTTGTGTAATTTTTGTCGGTTTGAGTTGCTTACCTTTTTTCCAAATGAGCTCTGGTGCTAATTTTATTGCTTCAGTTAGTGGTATGCCTGGAACAATTTGTGATAGAACCGAAAATGTAAATTACGGGTAGCTAATATTTTTAGCTGCTACCAAATAATGAGTTTTTAGCTTCCATTTTGATATGTGACCAGATGAAAAAAATGAGCTTATCTCATGCAGTTTATCGTATTTTATCAGTATCAGTCCATTAGGTGGAAAAGATACACCGATCTTTTTGCATGTGGATCGGCCATTGAAATTCGTAGATCTTTTTTATTCGTCCTATCGTTTAAGTTGAATGAACTCTTGAATGCAAACAGTAGCAACATGAGAAAGCGATTAATAACCGCAGGAATCCTGATTTTGCTGACGTATTAGTATGTTAATATCAGAGTATCCTACGTAATACTTTACACCACGTGGCAACTATTGTGTTCATTCAAGCAGAACGAGATGTTTTTTTTCTCGTGCTCGTTCTTAAATATCGTTGCTATATCATATGTGAGAAGTATATCTCTTTCGTCAAACGATGGAAGCGGTTATTGTTTTTTTTTCTTACTTTGTACTTTTGGTATTCAGACATTGTGCAGGCATCCACCGATTTCGGTTTTTAATTGGTTATCCGAAACTGCTATAACCGAAACCGATCATAATCGATAGCCGAAAATATTTTTATTTGTATAGATTCTTTCAAATGCATGAAAACAGCTTAAGAGTGACACGATGTATAATCAAAAGAAATCGAAACGAATCTATTAATGATCAAACTCAAAATATTATTGAATCTACTCAGTGTACGGTCAAAACACGTCCACCTTCATCGCAAGATTTTTACATAGACAAGCTCTTCGCCTCAAGCCCTAGAAGTCACCAAAAGCTCTTATTTTACAACTGCTTTTTATGGATCAGCTAATGATGCTAATATCTGTCTTTGTTGCTGATCATTATCAACATGTGGTCGTTTTCCATGTGCTGTTTGAAAATTATCAATCCACAATAAGTCACCTTGTTTCCAATCTAAATTATGTGCACATGACCATGTTATATCATTGATATGTTTCAATTCATCATACGAAATAATTTCATCTGTATTTCCATAATAACAACCTTGTGGATAATACTGAAATAATTCTTCGTACGGATGATGAATAGTTAAGTGTAAATTTTCATTGATTGCTTTCACGTCAACAGCAATCCGTGGATCCCATCCTTGCACTTGATTAAACCAAATCTTTTCATTTGGTCTTGTAGCTGGTAAAGATTTCGTTCTAATGTACATATCACCATTTGGATACCATCGGATATCTTCATATCCTACTTGTCGCGCTAAGTGCTCAGCTTCCTTACTGTTTTGAACATTAAATGCCAGTTGCCATGTTTTTGCCAGTTGATGGTTTTGTGGATCAATTTCCGCGAGACGTTTTTCATCAATAAACATTCGGGAATATTTAACATTACGATCCTCCAACTGTTTAGTGATAGTTGGATCAATTTTTGAATAAATTTCTCTTGAATCAGCTATAGCGGTTTCACCACCTATTGCTGAGGGTTGCACACAAAAGAAAAATATATATTTTGGTGGTGTTAAGGTATATGTTAGCTCATTATGTATAAATAAACGGGCATTCGCTGGATAAGCTGTACTTGTAAAGGCGTGCTCATAAACTTTTTTCCGACCTGGAGAGCCACCACCTACAATAAAAAAAAATACTATAGTTTGAGCAAGCCGAATAATATTTTATAAACTTTTAATTATAAACCTAAGATTCTACCACAAATACTCTTCAAGCGCATTATTTGAGGAGTACATAGCCCGACGATAACAATCCATCCATCACGATACATACAGCATGTACAGAGCGCTCTTAATATACTGACGCCTGTCAAAGTTCGTGTAAGACGGTCTGATCATTATAATCGGATCCGTGCACCTGCCGGCTAACCAATGTAGTACAATGTATCATTGTGTAAAAACATATAAAATAGTTCTCATGCTGATGGATTACTCAAACTATCTGCTACGAATTGCTATTATTGATGTGGCAATAACGTAGGTAGAATTAAGTCGAAAAAAACTCAAGACAGAGGATCCGACTTAAAAAATAAGGATCCGTTAGATAGCTCTCGTCGTGTACAATGTACAGTGGCAATCGCAATCTTTGCAATAGAATTTCTTTTTCTAAAGGTCATGCTCACTCACTCAAATCATATGTTATAGAAATACAAAGATATAGTTTAGCTAGGTATTATCCATTTGAACAGTTACAGTTATAGATGAAAAGCAGAAGTTTAACTCTCAAATTGAATTTTTTCAACTAGTCATGGATCATATTAAGTTACGTACGTCTCTGCAGTTTTCTGACCATCAAACATATTCTGAAAATATTGTAAACAACTTAATTAGAACGCCGGGTGCATAAAGAAAAGGTTAGAAAAACCAATGAATTTCTAAGAGAAGTGTAATTATTGTCCGTTAAAAATAAATGGACGTGGTTATTTTTTCAATAACTTTTGATCAGTGTATTTTGAAGGCTTCCGGATTCCAGCATTGCGTAGAGAAGATAATTACCTACAAGCTGACATAAAAATATCTTTTAAAATACCACTACAGGTGGAGTAGCTTATTAGTCTCCGAAAAAGAGTGCTGTCTATTGACTAAACTTCATATCTGGGAACTTCTGAAACACATGGATCATAGATTATCGACCACGCGGAATGCTTTTCGGTGCAAATAGTGATCAGTAGATTCTTTCGCCTACTATGGATTTTCACTAGTTTTCTGAAACTTTTCCGAAAGATAAACATCGCTACGAGTTTCAGCGTGGTCGATAATCTATGATCCATGTGTTTCAGAAGTTTCCAGATATGAAGTTTAGTCAATAGGTAGGCCCTCAGAAGAACCCTATAGCGTCTGCAGCGCGGCAGATGGAGTTATATCGTTCAGAGCATAACTCTTGGAAACGGACTGACAGTGTATATTTTATGTTAAAATTCCTTGAAAAGGTCCACGATGGATCACTTAAATTATTCGTTACGAAACCGGCATTGGGATTAAAAAAGTTAGCGACAAAAGAACAATATTCTATGGTAGCAGATGAATGATTTGCATGATTGCGCGGCATAAGTTGGCAACACTCCCTTTCAGAGACTAATAAGGTACTCCACCTGTAGTGGTATTTTATAACATATTTTTATGCCATCTTGTAGGTAATTATATTCTCTACGCAATGCTGAAAACCGAAAGTCTTCAAAATGCGTTGATCAAAAGTTATTGAAGAATAACCATGTCCATTTTTTTTTAAACAGACAATAGCAGGACAATGAGAATGACTGGTTCGAAGTTGAAAGCGACTTTTACCATTTCTTTTGCCGACTAGTGCAGAAAATGAATTTGAGAACTGAACTTCTGCTTTCGGAGCAGTGGTGTTCTAGAAAGCGGTGTTCAAAGACCTAAAAGCACCCTTGACCATCGTGTTCGAAATTAGCAACATCGATAACACATGTCTCCCTGACTTTTATGCAAAGAAACGATTTATAATTTGAGGAACTCTTTCCGTTAGTTTTACAATCACCTCTATCGATAACTGCAAGAAGGGTACGGAATAAGATTTGCATATTACATTAAATTTCATAAAAGAATCGGCCGATTTCTTAGTGCTTCAGCTTTAGTGAGGGTAAAAGTCAAAGAAGCACTCTTAACAACTTGTAAGCGCTTAAAACAATAGTTGAATCAAAATGAAGTAGGCAATAGTGATAGTCAGCACTTAACCGTTACAGGGTAGAGTGAATTGTTACCTGTATACTGTATTTCTGTAAGGTTAATTGATTTGATCAAATTATTAAAGTCATAAATAAGTTGCTGGTTTCCTTTTGTTGACGACGATGCGAAAAAGTTTCGAAAGATTAAAGCACCATTTGTTGATAATAAATCGACTAACAGCTTTTTATTCTGAATAAACCATTCAAATGGGGAAAATTTATCTTTGTGATGAGAATGATGTTCAATAATTAAAAATTTCGATGAATTTTTAAAATAATTAACTGTCAAGTTTTTATATGTTTTACGTAGGTAATTCATCCTTCTGTGTAGTGTGGTAACTATCACTTTGTGAAACGACACGTGTAAGTAAGAAGCAACATAGATCAGTTAAATATATTTATCATTTTTATCTTTTCTGTTCTCTTTTCTGTTCTGTGTAAATTTGTTATGATCCGTAGAAAGGAATCCGAACACGAATATTATATTTACCAGATAGCAGTAGGCAAATAGAAATAGTATATTATTGTTGTAGTTTAGAAAGCATCTACATGTAACAAAATGAGGTCGTGACCAACAAAGACATTCATGATTTGAACAAGGATATGGGTTAGAAGCCTGCATGGACGCTTTTTTTTGTCCATGTCCATCATTTTCGCATTTTTTAGACAAGGTTTTTGCATATAAAAATTGCATTGCTTTTTCTTTGTTCAGCAAAAGAACACATTTTTCTGCTACAAAAAGAAACATACAATTCAAAAAATAATACTTGCTATCCAGCTAGTCATTATTCTTCATTCTTGTCTTCGACCGATTCATCGTCAGTGACTTCGGCTTCTTCGACTTCGATCGCAACTATTTTCATTACTTGAAGATTTTGAACAATTTATCGACCTTTCTTGATTCAAGCCTTGTTCGCTGGTTGTTAATTGTAAAACCAGCATTACTGAGAAGACGCTCGACACCCGTATGTGTAGCAGGAATAGTAAACAGACAGAATTTTTAGGTGTCATACGAGACGTCATCATCATCATTGGTTTTCTGCCGTAGGGCAGGTTTCAGGCATATAATTTCTCCAATATAATCGATCTTGAGCATATTCTTTCATTACTTTGTAGGCATTTATGTCTCCTTCTTTCAAATCATCAAGCATCATTTTTCTTCCTTGTGGCCGCTTTCCTTCGATTCTACCTTCTATTACATCCAATAAAAGATCATTTCCTCTTAGAATGTGACCAATCCACATTTTCTTTCTTCTCTTTATCACTCCTAGCAATTTTCTCTTTTCTTCCACTTGTACTAGAATTTAATCATTCGTTCTCTTATCTTTCCAACTTATCTTTTCCATTTTTCTCCATATCCACATCTCAAAAGCTTGCAATCGTTTCATCCCGTCTGGCATTATCGTCCAAGTCTCAGAGCCATAAAGTGCTACACTCCACACCACCGCTTTAATAATCTTTTTCTTCAACTTTCTGTCCATTCTTCGCGTGAGTAGTTCTCTGTGTTTACTGAAAGCATCTTTTGCCATTGCAATTCTTGCTCTTATCTCAGCAGCACATCTTCCATCTTCAGTAATTAAGGCTCCCAGATATCTGAATTTTGTCACTTGCTCTACTGTTTGTCCATTAATAATAATGTTAACCAATTTACCACCTTGTCTTGAAATTACCATCGTCTTCGTCTTCTTAACATTAATCTTTATGTCAAACTTCTCACTAGATTTAACAAGTGAGTCCATCAACTTCTGCAAATCTTCGTCTGAGCTGGCTACCATTGCTTGGTCGTCTGCAAACCTTACGTCTTTCAGTAGTTTACCTCCAACTTTGATTCCTGCACTGACATCTTCCATCGCTTCTATCATCATCATTTCAGCGTAGATTGAAAATAGTAACGGCGAAAGCAGGCAGCCTTGTCTTACTCCACGCCCAATTACTGCCGGTTCTGACATTCCGTCTGCCACTCTTACAATAGCTTCTTGATTTAGATACAAATTCTTGATGAGCCTTCGATCTTTCCAATCAACTCCAATCTTCTTCAATATTTCCATCAGTTTCTTCCAGTTTACTCTATCAAAGGCTTTCTCAAAGTCCACGAAACATATAAAAACATCCAAGCCGTGTTCCAAGCATCTCTCGTAGAGCATACGCATGACGCCGATTGCCTCTTTCGTTCCGCATCCTCTTCTGAAACCAAACTGTGTTTTACCACTGAAATATTGTGTTTTGGCTTCCAATCTTTCTGCCAGCACTTTCAGCATTATCTTCGAAGCATGCGGAATCAGACTAAGCGTTCTGTGATCAGCACATTCTGTTGCATTTGGCTTTTTTTCCATCGTGACAATTATTGCTTTGGTGAAATCTCTTGGCCATTCTCCTTTTTCATACATATCCTGACATATTTGTATCAATTCCTTTTTAGCACTACCTTCAAGTTTCTTCAACAGCTCTGTCGGTATTTCATCAATTCCTTAGGCTTTCCTGTCTTTCATTTGACTTATCGCTGCTTCAATTTCGTCTTCCAGAATTCCAGGGCCTACGTTATCTACTTCCACATCCATTTCGCTTTCTAAATCTATCTCTTCCTCCGTGGGCTTACCATCTTGGTCGTACAGCTCTTCAATATACTCTTTCCATCTTTGTCTCACTAACTTCGGATCTGTTAGTAGCGTGCCATCTTTATTCTTTATTGTATGAATATTACTCTGGGCTTTCTTGCTACCTGTCAGCTTCTTCACCATCGAATATACTAAGTCTGCTTTGCCCTGTTTGTTAAGCAACTCAAGTTCATTGCACTCCCTTTTCCACCAATCCTCATTTGCCTTGTCAGTAATCCTCCGGAGCTCATTATTCAATTTTCGATACATTTTTCTTCCATCTTCAGTGTTAATACCTTTCCATTTCCTTCTCTCTTCCATTTTTTCAATCATTTCATCGGTTATCCATGGTTTCTTAATTCTAGTCCTAGGGTCATATCCTATGGTTACTTTTGCACTTTCTATGATACTCTCTTTCAAATAATTCCAGCTTTCATTTATCGATTTCCGTCCCTTCATCTTCTCCATCCTACATTCAATCTCATTCCGAAAACCGCCACTATCATGCTTCAATAGCTCCAGATTCCATTTTCTACGGACCGAGGCCTTTTTGAGTACTTTTAATTTTACTCTTATTCTCATCATAATCAAATTGTGATCTGAGCTAACATCTGCTCCTGGATAACTACATGACTTCCTCACGCTATTGCTGAATCTTTGATTTACCAGAATGTAATCCAATTGGTACCGATCTTTTCCGCTAGGGCTCTTCCACGTGTATCTCCTTCTCTTTTCTTGCATAAGCCAGGTGTTTGTCACCATCAATTTCTTTTCTCTACAGAACTCTACTAGTTTCTCTCCTCTTTCATTTCTCTTTCCCAGTCCAAAATTGCCAACTTCCTTTCCATCAACGCCTTCACCAATTACAGCGTTCCAATCGCCCGTGATTATTAAATAGTCACTGGCTTTTTCTATTGCAACTAGTTCATCAATTTGCTCATAAACTTTATCCACTTCTTCGTCGTCACCTGCTGAAGTAGGCATATAGACTTGTACTATTACGATATCCACTGGTTTCGCCTCTATTTTCACTAGTATGAGTCTGTCACTGTGTTGAACCACTTTATTGACTCGCTTTCCTGTTTTCTCATCTAATATAATAGCCACACCATTTGCACCTCCTTTTGCATTACCACAATGAATGATCCTGTATTTCTCTAACCAGAAATCACCTTGTTCTTTCCATCTCACTTCTGCTAATCCCAGCACATTTAGGTTATTTTTTGCCATCTCTATCTTAACATTTTCAATCTTCTCCTTCTTCAACATTGACATCACATTCCAAGTACCGATCTTCAGCGTTTCGCCGGATGACGACCTTGGAAGCCTTGTTACTTCCACGGCCGGACGCGACATCTCTGGTTGAACCAGAGGTCCCGTTAACGTCGTTAGCGTTTGTTTTCCTAATTGTTGTCATTCATGTGCCTTGTCTAGGGAAAAAAGACGAGGTAGTTTCCCCTTGATTTTCTCGCTACGAGGAAAGCAAAAAGGGAAGCGTCCTCGAGTAAAGCTTCCTCGATACGAGACGTACTAATCAGTAACTCATCAAAAATATTTTCTTTACTAAACAAGTCGTGTTGAAAAATGGTGAAATTCTTTTTCCTTCAGTTTGATAACGCTATCGGTATTTAACTGCTTTCGTTTAACTTGAGTCGGTGAATCAATACATTCTAATTCGTACAAAATGCTCTAATACACAATGTTGTGATACGATGGAAACGTCGCCATTTTTTTCAATTTGGGACAAAGTTTTTTTTTCTTATTGTTTTTATTTCATTGCCAATAAACGCTTTTAAACTTGTCATACCAATTTCATCTTCAACGTTTGTATAAAAGATAAGACAATTGCAGCTTTAAACAATTTCTTTCTTATTTGAAAATGACCATAAACGTCGAAAATTCCAAATGTGAAAGGAAATGTTTAAAGCTGCAATTACCTATCTTTTATACTGAAAATTTTACGCATAACTTCTTACAATATTTGTTCAACGTTTATCTCATCACAACACAATAATAATTTTTCTAGATACAGAATGACAACATGCAATGTTAGACTGTGTCTTGGCTTAATTTCTTCGACATATCACAAAATAATTTAAGCAAATCATTCATCTGCTGTAACAGAGTATTGTTCTTTGTCGCTAAAAATCCCAGTTTCGTAACGAGTAATTTAATTAATTCATCGTGGATATTTTCAACGGATTTTAACATAAAATATACACTGTCAGTCAGTTTCCAAGAGTTATGCGTCGAACGGGAAATATTTTCCGTTCAAGAAAGATGTATTTCCCGATTGGAAAATAAATCCTAATCTTGAAAGCGAAATCTATCCCATTCAGGAAATATTTTGACATCTCTACTTTGAAACCTTTCGCGCATATTCTGGTTGGCTCCATTGAAGACAGCACGAAAAACTGCATTGACTGACGCGATGCCAGATGAATTTTACGCGTTTGTAGAAGGTCTGATATTATAGAAATGTTGGATAAAAGTAGGATCGAAATTCTTCCAATCGGGAAAGACATTTTTGTCATATGTTAGAGCAAAGAAAACGAAAGATGGAAGAAAGAAAAAGAAAAGATTAAGAAAAAGGAAGGATACAGAATTATAAACATGTGTCATCGAGCTCTAAATTTCGCGTAAGGAATATCTACTGAGTGATTAATATATTGAATATAACTAGACCCAGTGTGTATACTCTTTGAAATAAAAAATAAAATAAATTTTCTCAACGTCGAAGATTTTCTTTCTAAATCATTAACACGATATGACTTCAAAATCAAATAAGGCTTCATGCGGTAATGCTGAGCATGTAATTTGGCATGGCACTACTACATATGGTTTGATTTTGTGAAACCTGTATGTCATGGAACTGTCCGCTGGTTTATAAGGGTTTCTCAAGGTTCTCTTTCTTTTTGTCTCTAGAAAGTTTTCTTCAAAACCTTTGGACGTACTTCCAGAAAACCGTTGTTTTTGGACTACATTAGTTGAATTAAAAGTGTTTTAAAAATCATCGTTAGGATATGGAACATTTTAAATAACATATTCGGATTCGGCGTTGAAAGGCGAACATTTTGAAAAAGCATGCAAATTTTTGTGACGAATAATTTTAAAAAAAGTTAAATTTTTTAAATTTTAAATTAAATTGAAAAATTGAAATTTTGAGTTGAAGTCTCGCATGTTTTTTCAAAATGTTCGCCTTTCAACGCCGAATCCGAATATGTTATTTAAGATGTTCCGTATCCTAACGATGATTTTTAAAACACTTTTAATTCAACTAATGTAGTCCAAAAATGGGAGCATATCAAGTCGTCCTGAAAAATTTGCAAGGCCTTCGTATCACGAAAGCCCTGCTTTTTCTGTTCTACAGGCCTTTCATATCGTATTTTGCAGGGCTTTCGTAATCCTAGTATTTATGTAATATCATCTCTCTCAGGCAGATAGTCTATCAGATCTCTAACAGGGCTTTCGTAACGATGTGTATAGTTAATTTTTATGTTAAAAATATAGTCTAATGAAAAGACATTGATGTAAACTTTTTATTCTGTCAGAATACAAGCGGAGAAATATTCTCCATTGTAGTATTATAAACTAAAAACATTATGTAATAGCTGAAACTGAAGAGAAAGATGTTCGAATTATTTATTTATTTCTTTTTTGTTTCTCTATTTCTGTCTGTACTCTGCGCTTGATTGTTGAGCTCTCTTTGGAAAAATTTTTGGAATCAATTTATTGTATAAATAACGAGAGATCGAAAGAGTTTACAACAAAAAAAAACAAATACTGGTTAGAGAACAGGACAAAGAAACTCGGTGATTGATTGACTACAGTTTGTCATCAGGACATCCATTGTGCACGATACTAGAGTGTGAAATGAGATGAAAAAAAAGTGAGAGTGATGATGACAAGTGTGCAGAACTTAGAGTCTACCATAGATTGTGGTAAATGAATGACTCTCTCCTACTTCTATCAGCCACTTCGTTACGAAAACTCTGTTTCTTTATTGTTAGTAGCGACCAACAGGGTGATCTGACTTTGTCCTATTCAATACTCTTTTATTATACACATCATTGCGAAAGCCCTGTTCATACTCTCTAGCTAAATACTAATCTGAATACGAAAGTCCTGCAAAAATGTGTTACAAAATCTCTGTAATTCTGCTGCGAAAGCCCTGTAAAACACGGTACAAAAGGTCTGTTATTGATGCATTTTTAGCGCTTTACGGAAGCCCTGCTTTTCGGCTTACAGGACTTTTGTAACCAATCAGGACGAATCGATATGCGTCCCCAGATACCACGGTTTTCTAGAAGTCCTACTTTCAAAGGTTTTGGAGAAAACTTTCTAGACACAGAACGAAGTGTCTGATTACGATTACGGACACATACGATTAATCGTGCGCTTAATCGCGATTACTTGCCGATTTTTTGGTGATTTTTGCGATTAATCGCAATTAATTGACGATTTTTTTCTAGGTACTAGTGTCGAATCCATCTTAGGAAATACATATTTTTTTCTGTTTTTTCATTGTTTATTACGTATAATGACATGTGCGTCACACAGCAATGGTCTTAGCACCAGCTGGCGTCGGAATCTTGCCGACGAGTCAGCTTTAAACATTGCCCGCATACTGGCTGTTCAGTGGGCTTCTCGGTTTAAAGCTCTGAGGAACAATAGAGAAGACTCTTGACTACTCCGTTGTATTCTAAAATAAAAAGATGATCTGAATATAAGTGTATTTTTCACTGAAATCGTGTTTCTTATATACAAACTTTATTGCAAAAGAAAACGGCAAATAACAACAACCATTTAATCACTTAAAATCAACAATTAATCGCAATTAATTGATGATTTTCGTGATTAATCGCGATGGTTGATAAAGTCATCGATT
>CAJNOQ010006597.1:0-13402 GCA_905250885.1 Didymodactylos carnosus
GCTATGGCGAATCGAATGAGCACATGTAGAGACATGTGCGACGTACTTTTTCCCATATGTAAGCGTTATTCCCACGGAAAAACCATAAAAAATCAATCAGTTTTTGATGTTGGGTGCCTCAGAAAAACCGCTGTAAAACCCTCAAAAACCATCGTAAAACCAATAAATCATAGTGCATTCGAAAGCAGATATATTGGGCTATACAACTATGTATAAATGTCCAAATCGATTTTTTTTGTCGAAAAATGCTTTTTTTGAGGGGCCCTTAAAATGAGAAAAAAACGTTAGTATCGTCAATCATACACGTGGCGTATCAATATATATAATATATAGAGATACGTTATAGGAAATATGTTTCTTCGTTTGAAGAAAAAATTGGAAAGGATAGACTGCTCCACGTGATATATACGTATCTCTTTATATATATATATATATATATATTGATACGCCACGTGTATGATTAACGATACTAACGTTTTTTTCTCATTTTAAACGAGACGAAAAACAGTGCCTGTTATATAAGGCACGTTATTTCTTAAAGACTATACTTTTATACTCGAACTTTTTGCAGTTTATATCTGCTTTTTGAACTTTTTTAAAGTAGAACTAAAGTGAGTCTGAGATGAATGATTGACCCTGATTGCATTATGTTCCCGAAGAGAAAACCGGGTAAAACATGATGAAATCAGCGTCTCAGCTATCTTAAGAAACATTCCTTTTAAGAGACGTTTTTGTATCAAAAGTTGTTGCTTTTCATTCTTTTTTGTGCTTAGTTAATCTGTGCAAGAGATGTGTCTCAAAACGAAACTTGTCCAAAAATCCGATACTGTAACTTTGTGACTAGCGAAAATGAGTCCTATTTAGATAAGGGAACAGAGAGCTGAATTTGCTGTGTACATCTTCCGAATTTACTACGTGCCTCTTTATTCATACTGATTTTTTCAAAAAATACAATCTTTTGCGTTCGGGACTCCCGCGGGACTTCTTGTGGAGTCCTGCAAGACTCTCTATGGATTTTTTGAAAAAAAACACTCCCACGGGAGTCCCGTGGAACTCCATCGGGACTCCCGCGGGACTTTTACACAAAACGAGACTCCCGCGGGACTTCTGCCGGGAGTCTCGATTAGGGATATGATCGCAAGTTTTTCAGATCAAAAACGACCAAGAAATAGCAAAAACCCAACAAAAATTTCCAAGAGTGTCTCTAATTATCCCCAAGTACTCTATGTGTCACGAAACATTCAAAAATCACTCTAAAATTGATCTAGCGTACAGTTCTAAAAAGCGATCTAAAAACGGGCCGTTAACGGCCTATTTACGGTCTAAAGCATCTCTAATCATGTATATGAAAAACGGCGTAAAAACTATCCGTTAACTGTCCTTTAATGGCCAGTTAATGGCGAACCTCTGTGTGAATAGTAAATAGTCTGGAAACGTTCAGCAAACGGTGACCGTCAAGTGACCGTTTTCTGATCATGGACGTTTTCAGACGATCTTTGGACCGTGAAACGGTCACACTAAAAACCGCAAGTTAACGACTTGTTTACTGGGCATTTTTTTGCCGTTTTCATAACGTTAACGCGCCGGTTTTTGTGTGACCGTTTACTGGAGGTTAACTGACCGTTAACGGGCCGTTTTTTGGACCAGGTAGAAGAAAACTATTAATTGAGTAAAACTTATAAACGCACGAATCAATAGCTTAGAACGAACTAGTAAAAATTAACCTTATTTATCCATACTTACACTTCTGGCGTTATTGGCGTTTTACTCTCCACCAAAAGCAGTGGAACTTTGCTTTTCCCATCTGCGTGAAACCCTCATGTGAAATTCACATCCGGTCTCATTCTACTCTAAAACTGACACGGATGATTTTAAATGCAAGAGCATTGCAAATACTATGTATGCAAAGAAAAAACCATTTAGCCCATATGTAGGAGTCTGAACATAAAGAATCCTGAAAATTCGAGTTTTCTGGAAAACTTATTAAAATCAAACTTTATCCAAAATCTTTTCTATCCATATCGTTGGGTGGAGCGCTCAAATCTGAACTAAATAATATGTCGCCGACATTTATAGAATCTACCATCCGAAATTAGCATTAAAAATACGAAAAGTGCCAGAAAATACCCGATTGGAAACTGAAAACTGGAATTTCACATACATACATTTTGCAAAGGCTCTAGTTCAATCATCCTACGGTGTGAAAGCTTGCAAAATATCTCATTTTGTTCAGAATTGAACGCTCTGACGAACCATGTGGTTAGAAAAGTTTTTGAATACAGTTTGATTTTAAAAGGTTCTCTAGAAAACTAGGATCTTCCAAGTTCCTTATTTCAAAACCCATACATGGTCCAAATGTTTTTTTCTTTGCATGTATAGTATTTGTAATGCTCTTTCATTTAAAACTATCCGAGTCAATTTTGGATTGTGAGAGTAAAACGCCAATAACGTTTTTCCCGCAACATCTACAGATCTGTGATTTTCATGAATAAATTCAGCGCAGCACGCTCTGGAAAATCCATTCTATCTCGCCGTTGGCACTAAAAGTCGATGTAATGGTGGTATGTTTCACACGGATTCACCCACAGACAAATTTCGAATTAGAGGTAATTTTAATACAAAGTCTCAAACGTAAAAATACGTTAGCTTGTGTTCACCGTTTATCAAATAATAAACCGTGGTTTTTTAGAAGAGTTAGAATAGATGAGTATTAAAACCATTAATTACACAAAATAACTTGCTGACATAAAACACAAACAACAGTTAAAGATTATTTAGCTGCATCAGAATACTTGAATGTGCGTGTGTGTTAGCTATACGCCGATTAATAATTAACGTTAGGGCATTCAGCGAAGTTGTTCCGAATCAGTTATAAAAAAACGTTCAGAGGTGCCGAATGTCTCATTTTGCAGAAAAACATTTGTTCGAGACATTCGGCACCTCTGAGCGATTTTTTACAACTGATTCGGAACAACTTCGCTGAATCCCTAACATCGCTTATTAATGACCTTGTTGTTGATAGGTAGAAAAGATGATGTTGCGTGCATGTAGAGTCCTGCGAGCAAAAGGTAACTTTTAAGTTTACAACCAAATAAACTAGTATCCGTTCCAAAGCACAACTCCCTCGCTTAATTTTTGAATAACGTTTGTTAGAAAAGAGATGAAGACATGAGGTTTCCAACATTTGATGGCTAACGCTTTAAGACTTATAGAAAATCAATTCCTCCGATCAGGATTTCACCTTCACGGCTTGTCGAAGCTTGACGCCGTGACAGTTTTGACATAGTAATTTGAGCTTTTCTCGAAAAGTTCAAGAGCTAGAAACTTCGTCCTTGCGCCATTCGACGCAGCTCGCCATACTCTACTTTTGGTATAAAAATTAAGATATGTGGTTAAAGACTTGAATTTTTAGAACCGTTTTTCGGGGTGTGACGCTGTGACAAGAAAAAGGCCCTAAATTCAAAGTTCTTCTCATTAAAGCTAATCTGCGGCGAATTTAGAAGAACTAATAAAAAGCGCCTCGAGCAAAGTTTGTAGAGCTACTGATTGCTGAAAAAATGTTTCCAGTGAGTTTTCCATCCTTCGATAGTTGTGCTTTATCGTCGTGACGCTGTGACACACGTTTTTCCCAACAAAGTTTGGAGCACTAAACATTGCTCAAAGGATTTCATTTTCACCTCCGACTTAGTTTAGGCAACTAATATAGACCTAACGTGAAAATAAAGCTGAAAAAATGTTTTCACTTTCTTAGAATTGTGTGAGAATCTTGAAACTTAAAACTTTATTAAAAAGCTTGCTTTGAGTCTAAACTTCAAAAGAAACATACCATCTTGTGGAGAGTCGAATTCTCTATCGATTAGTGTGACCTTCCATTTTTATTAGGAAAAATGTGGAAAAGGTGAGGAAACTGAAAATTCAGTTTTCAAAAAATGTAAAACTGGATTTTTGGTGCCAAAATTTAATTTTTTAAAAACGTAATGTAAGATTCGTAATCAGCATCAAAAACTGCATCTGGTGATATCCTTCTTTCAGTTCTACTCTAAAATAACTTTTTAAAAAACTTGATCAGCAAAGTGTCGAGTTATCCGGACAAGTCGTTCAGGTGGTGTATTACATGGATCTTTGAAAGGGTACGTGGACAAATAATGAAAAACAAGTATTTTTAAATGCAAGTAGGATGTTCGAATAGTCGAACCTTGATCTACAAATCCACGCAAGGTCGAATTTGTCACCATTTTCCGTTTCCGATAGGCTCGATTTTTCCCAGACATATAGGAATTCTACTTTCTTAAGTCTGAGAATCTGAAAGATACTTGATACATAGGTTATCGAGCCTGCTGATTATATATGAGTCTTCAAGAGTGCATACTTTCCATCTGTAGTCTCTTATCTGTTGTTCTTGCTAATGATTCAAGACGTTATTGTGTTGCCAAAACGATGAAAAGTATTTTGATCGAACATGCAAACATAAAGATGAATCGCAGAGAAGAAAAATGAAATATGATGAAAGAAAAATTCATCGACTTTGTTCATTTCCGTAAAAGTGAAAAGTGCGCACATACGTTGATGATGATGAGAGTGACAAGATAAGAATACCATCCTTTGTTGACTCTGTTACATTCACTCTCTAGAAAAAGCAGTGCATTTCTCTTCTCTTCAGGTATGTCAATAGAAAAATTCTAATAAAACACATTCTTCTTCTTACTTCATGTGCTCGCGAAGAATTTCTCTTCATAAAAGTATAAGTGCCACTGATTGTTACGAGTAAATATCAGTCTAAACAAGTAAAACTAGAGCTTTGAGGCAAGTATGTCCGCATCACAGCAGCAAACGTTGTTTCTTGATTAGATCGAAATGGGGGAAACAAAAGATGTTTCTGTCTTCACCATCAACATCTGCTTTGACATTCACGAAACTCTTTCTTCTAGTGTCAATGGTCTCAAGCAATCCACTACCCACAACATGGACAAACATAAATATTGAACAGAAGAATCCCAAACAAGGTCAAAATCTAGAAACATTCTCTCTCTTATGGCTCGATCAGAATGTGAATGAAAGCAAAGACAATCGAGAAACACAAACACAGTTGCGGAGATCGATCAACTGTTTATGGACGTTTGAAAGTGGAAATGAGTGTGAAGAACATATTGGACAGAGCAAGGATGAAAAGATTGTTCTAATCGTTTCTGGTCGATTAGGCAGAGAAATTGTCCCGAGAGTTCACGATTTACCCCAGTTAAGTGCCATTTATGTCTACTGTATGGACAAAAGAACGAATGAAATATGGGCAAAAGCTTATAAAAAGGTAAACGTGAACAGATGTGTGGTGCTATCATTAAAGTTTTCCTATTTTTCCTTCGAAAATCATCGAGAGCGTTTTGTGCTGGATACTTTTCCTACTTTTCGTTGTGTTCAACTTCTTAGACTAGTAGAACTAGGGAAGCAACGGTAACCGCACTTTACCGGTGACCCCACCCTTTAACTGGAGCCTAGACAGATTTTTCAAAATCTCTCGGTTGTTGAGGATAAAACAAACGTTCTGCATCCTAGGATCATGTTTTTCTATATAAAATATACATATTAAGAATCAGCGTGAAAAACTGCATCGAATGATGTATAACTCATCTGGTTTTGGTGGCTCGAATTTGAATTCTAAAAATTTTACAAGACAGAAAGACAAAAAGGCTTTTTTTAAGATTCACGCAAACAATTTCGTGTTGAAAGTTTGAATTTCAAGATCAAATAACCTGAACAGCTCAAAACATGTTTCTTATAGGTTTTCAACGATGCTCTTTCCAGTGGCATCGTTTTCGAATATTGAGAAAGTTTTCTGAAGGGTTTTCCACAGACCGGATCTCTGGAAAACACCTTAGAAAGCTTTCCAAAACCCAGCTCTCATGCCATTAGAAAGCGGATCGTCAAAAACCTATAAAACAATGGTTCAGGAAATTTCAGTTCACTCATAAAGCTAAAGTCCGCCTGTTCTAGTGCTCTGTGAGGGTCGCCTAGTGCAGTTCTTCTTCATCAGTGCCTCGTCAAGTTTTCAAAAATTCTTCCTCGTCGGGACCGCCCCGCGAAAATCCTAGTGCATGGGATCGCCCACCTCTGATACACAGCCAGCTGTTCCCATTCTTTGCTTTCGTTGTTTTGCAATCTAGAAATCTAATTAACGCATGCTCCTCGAAATATAGATAGGATAGAAGAGAAAATAAACAACCGCAAAAAGTAAGAGAAAAAGAACTGTTTAAAAAAGTCTTGTGCTCCATTTCACAAGACAAGAAATAAACACAATAAAGTTATAACTTTAGAATCACGCCCTACCCAAATGCAGAGAAGCAGAAATACAAATCCGTCAGCCAGGTAGCTGTCAGTCATCAGTAACGACTGGACCGGTAACGGTAACCTGTCAGAACCGGTAACAGTTAAACCGGTTCTCAACCGTTACCGTTGCAGTCCTAAGTAGAATCAAAAGTTAGACGATCGCCAAAGGAAGAAATAGCTCACTCAGTCACTTCGCGAAGTAAGTGGAATGTCTAGAACGCCACCGAGATGTCCCAAGTGTGATCGCAATAAATGAAATTTAATCTTCTATTTTGAGTACATGGTCTTTTATTCATCCCAAATGCGCAAAGAAGAGATAAATGTCTAGTAAATATTTGCGATTAAAGAGTTCTTTATAACCGTTTTATTAATTCAAATCATTCATTGTATTGAACACAGAGTAAAAATTTGAGTTTAAGAAAAGAACAAAAACATTCCTCAAAGTTTCAAACGTAAGTACAAGTGTAATGAATTATTCTTCGTAGACATGACATTTAAACATACCGTGCAGTAAAAAAAATGTGACTGAATGTTTCTACTTGTTCTTCCTTGTAGGACCGGGTTGCACTTATGTACTGTTCTTCCCCTGGATAAGAAAACGCGAATTTCTGTGTTCTATTATTCTCTCTGACCGGGTGTAGAAAGTAACCTTCGAAGATTTGAACTGCGGTTCACTTTTGAAAAAACTATCGTACAGTGAACAACTATTTTTAACCACAACCTAAGTAGAATGACTTCTTCCAAAATTTTTGTTAATACAAGTATTCGTCTTAATGATGTTATAACATACAATAACTATAAATTGTATAATATGATTAATGGTTTGGTTGGCGAAGATATCGCCGACTTGCTGAAGATTCAAGCTGTACACACTATTTCATCATTGTTAAACATAGATGATGTTTTTGATGTATTAAATAGTGATTGTCAAGAAATAGCTTATATAAGAAGTCGAATTACATTCAAGGGCCCCCCTCAGAAAAAACCCTTTTTTATCTTACATCCGATTTTGATGACGCATTCAGTGACTAATACGTACCGCCCTTCGAGTTTACGCTAAGGATTTGAAATAGAAACCTTGAAGCGCTGCCGAATTATTGCATGACAAGGGGCAAAATGGAGCGCTTAGCAAATGCGTTATAAATTTTTTGTTGGAAGGTGCAGAAAGCTGCAAGAGGTCTCAAATGAGAGTAGACACCTAAATCTAAAATTTGATGCTCGGCGACTTTTGAATTTCGCTTCTGTTCATTCGCTACACGTATTTTAAGTCAGACCTCTGAAAATAACGCTAATTCGATGGAGTATTTACCACGTATCTCTGCACAGAAAACAAAAATCAAAAATTGCCGCGGATTAAACTTTCGATCAATGTCTTAGCTTCAAAATAAAAAAAGAATGAAGGTGTTACGATGAATCGTTTAGGAGTTATTACAACTTTACTGCACCAAAATCGTATTCTAAGCAATGATGTTCTCTATAGCTTTGTAGATTCTTGCTGATAACAGTGCTTACAGCTTGCTTTATCACAAAGAATATCTGTAATGGATTCCCATCTCTAACAGCAATAAATATTTAATTAAAAATTCAAATGAAAATCTAATTAAAGATAAATTTCGTTTTTATGAATTAAAAGAATATTTAAATACAACTGATGTAAAAAAATATAGATTTATGTGAGAAGATTGCACGAGTGTAGTACGAAAGGCACAATACGACAAGACATCTAATGCGTTCGTTGGCATTATTACACCATTGCTTTCTGGTATACCATCTGTTACTTATTACCAAACAAATTCGTTTGATGAGTTAAAAAGTTGGTTCAGAAACGCTGAAAAGCATCATTATTACATTTACATGTATTTCAACCAATAACAAAAGATTTAAATAGTCGTTTAAAACGATTTAAATAATCTCGATTTATATTGTTAGCTGTTGTAAGTTATATCTCCGTCGATTGGTTAGATTGTGATGGAAAGTATCTGCATTCAATGAGACTAGTCAGTGTTCTTCCTGCTGATTAACCGAATGTTAGAAAATATCAAATAATCGAAGCATTTACAATCCATATAAGGCGCCGCTAATTCAAAAGTTCAGTACATTGCTTTTCTGGCTGAAACACACATCATCGGATAGACCTAGTGGTGCTGATCACGAATATGATCTTCTTTTTAATTTTGATAAAGTCTTAGAGTAGAAAATGGCAAAATACGAGGATGAGTGCAAAATCTCTAAAATTTTTGCGTTTTCAAAGAACAACGGTGTGTTTTCGAATTCCTAATAGAAAAGTGGATCTAGAAACGTTGTCTAGAGCCTTAGCAAGAAGTGCGAGAGGATTTTAGGGATTTTGCACTCATCCTCGTATTTTGCCATTTTCTGCCCTAAGACCTTATCAAAATTAAAAAAAGGTCATATTCGTGATCAGCAATACTAGATCTATCCGATGATGTGTGTTTCAGCCAGAAGAAACAATGAACTGAACTTTTGAATTAGCGGCGCCTTACCAAAATCTTGGTGGTGGTTTTATTTACGTACAGACCAACTCTTTATGCTCATGCAAGATCCAATATATCTTTATACTAAATTATGTAATCGATTGATATAGAAAACAAACAGAAATGAGAATAGATGGTCAAATAATCGAATGAAAATGTTTAGAACAAATAATTAATGATAATTCCACATTGTTTAGTTGAATCAGATTTGTATCCCAAGAAAAGACAAAATTTCAATCCTTGTATTAAAACTTCATCTCAAAATGTATTGGATTGATTAGAAAAAGATCCAGAAGCTTAATCAGCCATTGTTTATTTACAATTATTAAATTATCTAATCAAAGCCTATGTTGATAGTAATACAAATATTGTGGATCGATTGTATTATGCATGGACTGTTATATTTGTTTACAGAGTTTGGTGGTTTTGATTGAAATTTTATTTAATAAAAGAAAAGTTGCCAAAACGAAAATGTGTGAATATTTTATAACAAAAGCTGCTTAATATTCTATCGAATTAAATGGTCATTTGTTATTGTTTGTTATTTTATTAGTGATAGACCATAAACTACCAGATTACACACTTGTTTAGTTCACAAGGATATGAAACGACATTTCATAATTCAAGAGCAATGAGTGCTATGTGTTCAACAATGGTCAATTTTACAGTTAATGATTTTTTACATCATGCTGTTAAACTATCAGTTTTAAGTAAAATTAAATCTGATGATAACTTTATTCATTTTACTATTCATCATAAACATTCAAAACACACCATTTAATTTGCTAAATAGTAACAATTTTTCTAATTAAACGATAAATGATGTTGAAACAACAATACTTAATGTATTTAAAACAGCAAAAACATTTACTGATAAATTGAAAAGGAGCAGATTCCTAAAAAGAAATAGTGTGTGTGAATTAAAAGAACTATCATTAACAGCTGAACATGAAACAAGTAATGTTCATCATTATTCATCATTATATGATTCTGATTTTGAATCTCATTCTGTTGAAGATGAAAACAAAAAAATCGAACAGTTTAAATTCCGATGAGGATGATGGTGGAGAGAATGATAGTTTATTATCAACAACAAATAATATATTTTCTGGTATAAGAGCATTTGGTACAATTAAACGGGATCTTAAACAATCATATTTTAAAGCAAAAATAAATAACGATAAATAATATAATAATAAATGTAAGTTATATACTTATATACTAACATTGTTCGTTGAAAAAATGTTGATAAACGTGAATAATATTTGTATGACTAAGTCAACTATACTCATGATTTCCTCCTATCAAATATGTAGCTAATGATGACTCTAGTCTGAGTTGAAAGCTTCTATACTATTAAATAAAATAATGAATATAGTTGAGTTAGTCGTACAAATATTATTCACGTTAATAAATGTAGGCATAAGGCTACAGCCTATTAGCTATTTACAGACAAGAAAAACCATTTATCGGCTACATATTGTCAAGAATAATGCATGATGACTGAACAATTTTTCTTTTTTTTCGTGTATGTTGCTGAAGCGTTTCTCCATTCAGATAACTATGTAGACCTATTGTGACTAACTCTTTCTAGCTACTTTTATAGAAGAGTTATGAGCAGATAAGTGTTTTAAGCACATACGAGGAAAACCTTAGATTCCATGCTACAGTGCAGATTTCTGGTCAACGTAAATGAGTGCACCACGCGCCCTAAGGACCCTTCGGCCGACTCTGAGAGTGACTGGACTGTGACGGACTGAGCCGAATGTCGTGGAGTATCTGAATGTAGACTATGTTCTTTCCCATTCAGTTATGTCTCTACAATCTGATCACGGACGCGTCGAGTAACGAAGGCGTGATTAAATGACGGATGCGTCCGAAACTACATTCGTTCGAAGTCTGGAGATGGCACACTGTCGGTCCATCTTCTTATCACAGTTTTACAGCAAACAAACACAAAACAAGCCATGGAACTCCGTGTACTCTTCCGACTGCACATTCTACACGTTCACTTTCTGTCACTTTTCTAGATCAGAGCCGTGGTTGTTGAGCTAAACGAGCTGGTCGAGACAATATGCAAAGATCAGGCGAAACGAGAGAAAACAGAAGATTCGATCTCAATCAGCACCTACGATAGAACACACACAAATCTCAAATCAGACAACAGCTCATTCATGTGGTTTTAGCTGTTTATTGAAGTTCTACTCCGAATGAAACATTCTCCAACATCGAAAGATGAACTTGTTCATATCTGCAACGAACATTATCGAGGTAATAATGCAGAGCTTGACATTGTTCGTGACTTTCATCAAACATACAACTCATCTGATGCTGTACGATGGTACACTCGAGAGTGTTTTCTCTACAAGATGCTGAACAAAGCGCTTCGCGTTCAGAACCTTGACATTCTCTTCGCATATCGATTTCTCATCACCGATATTCACAATCAGCTCATAAAAGAATCGTCTAACACAAATATCAGTCGATTATATCGAGGTCAAATGATATCAAATGATGAACTTGATCGCATTCGTTCAAGTACTGGTGAATTTATCTCGATAAACTCCTTTCTATCCACAACTCGTATTGAGAAGAAGGCAACTGAATTTGCTCAAAGTGCTAAATGTGAAGATCTTGAATGTGTTCTCTTCAAAATTAAAGTCGACAATCAGATAAAAGCAAAACCCTTCGCCGACATCTCCCGATTGAGTTATTTCCTTGGTGAGGAAGAAATCCTTCTTATGCTCGGTTCGATCTTTCGACTTGAAAGTGTTCACTATGACAAAGAACAGCATATGTGGGTGGCTGATTTAGATTTATGCAACGAAGATGACCATGATCTGAAAGAAGTATTTGCCCACATGAAGAAAGAGATGGGGAGTGAAACTACTCTCATTTCACTTGGAGATTTGTTCCGTGAGATGGGTGAATTGGACAAGGCCGAAAAGTATTATAAACGATTGTTAAGTGAACTGACAGTGGATGATTCTAGTATTGCCAACTGTTACAGAGGACTGGGTATTGTACACCAGAACAAAGGTGAATATGATTTAGCTTTGATGAATTATGAAAAAGCATTGAAAATCAGACTAAAAGCACTTCCACCCGATCACCCTGATATCGCCTTAACATACCGTAATATAGGACTTCTGCATGAAGCAACTCGTACTTGGCAATCAGCCTTAGAGTATCACAGCAAAGCAGCAGAAATAAGACGCAAGTCACTTCCAACAACGCATCCACAGCTAGTAATCACTGAGAACGACATTCGAAGAGTGAAAGCTCAGTTAAAGTAGACATTTGGAATGGTTGCTTCTTATTGTCGACTGTCGGTTGTTGTTCTAGTTTGCAGGAAATAACCACAGCAAGCACTCTGATGCTCGCTCAGTTATTCAATTTGTCGATTATTTCGAGAAATACTGATTTCTTGTTTTCGACTGTCACTTTTGAACATTGATCATTGATTAGCGCTTAGAATTGTTCATCGGTGATCACGACAGCTGCGGTCTGAGATCGTTGTCTTCTGACCAAAACATACATGTGATAGTTTTCAAACTTTTGCCATGCATTATGTAGCTATTAATACATTATTGCTCTCAACCTACTGATTTGCCGCAAAAGAAATGCGACATTTAGAAAACGAGAATGTATCGGCTGAAGCCATGCACATTGTTTCCCATGAGGATCTCTTGAACTTTATATGTTTTCTGTATTTAAACTTCGCCTTCTTTTTCTCCTTTCTCGTTTAACTGATGATAGTTTGCCCGTTCATGACGTGCATAAGTGAAAGAAAGTGACACTTGTTTCTAGGTGAATACGGTGTTCACCAAGTTCAGTAAAATGATCATCAGGCGAAAAGAATTTCAATGATCCATACTTAACCCATTCGTTTTAATCCAATTCATACTAACTGGCGATTTATCATCATCCATTTATATGCTCTCTTTTCAACAGATTTTTACTACTACATTTCAGAGTATTCTTATTTCTCATACCTGTTGTGAGGGCTTGCTCCATAACTCCACTGTGGTATTCACATTTTTTCTTAGGCTCTAGTTGGTTTTTATGCCATTATGGTTTTATGAATGGTTTTATGCCATTATCTTGTCCTAGTAGATAGCTCCATCAAAAGAACAGTCAGATTTATATTTTTGAGTTTGAAGTTAAATTTTCATTCTTTTCAAAGTCGATATTTGTCATCAGCGCGGAAACTACGTCTAACGATGTACTTTTAAGGGTTATCTCAGAGGAAAAGTCTTCTTCATCGTCGACACTTTTTACTCCTATGGACTTCGCTGGTTTCTCTAGCTTCTCACAGGGTCTTGGAGTTTTTCTGCATTCGTGTATATCTAGAAGTCCCCAAATCTGCTATTCCACCCTTGGGTTACCCACAGGAGTTTTGTCTGAACTTTTGGTCAAAACGCCCGAGGTTGATTGATTGAGGTTGATGATTATATAAAGACCTGAAAAATCCTCAGCGATATTCCGAATAACTAGAAATTCTTCACGGATTTTTCAGATAATCAGAAATTAATTCCATTTTTCGAACTTCTAAAAATCCATATATAAAATCAACGAGGAATTTCCAG
>CAJNOQ010006598.1:0-13401 GCA_905250885.1 Didymodactylos carnosus
CAATAATTTCATAGCCAATAACTGTTGTACGGCCTATTAATTACACTCATAAATCCAGTTTCTAATGAGCATTAATTTGATATATAATACTCTGTGATGTCATTTATACTTTAAGTTGCAGAGGGGGGAGGGGGCGTGATGGTTTTGTAACGCCCGGTATTTCTTAGTTCATACAACTTTCTCTAACGTGTCAAAATGCTGACTCTCTCATTGAAAACTCTCATTTTTATAGCCAAAATATGCATTTTCATCAAATTCCTTCTTCCATATAACACTTTATTAAATCCCGCTCGAAAATTTTTAGTTAAGATTAGCTGAACAAAATTAGGAAGCACGACCAGAAAATAAGCTGCAAGTATGGATGCAACTGAAAAGAATAACCTATAAAACAGATGAATGAAACGTTAAAAGGAAATGTTTCTTTTTCCATTTATCAGACCTAAAGCGTGTCGCTTACCAAAATTCATTCTTAACAACAATGAAGCTAAATCATTAAAATTGAGTACAATATGTGTGACACTTTCATTAGGCTTAAACATAGGTTCACAAACCAAATTTGAGACGTAGCTATTGTTAACTGGTGATGATTTCTGTACATGCAGTATTTTATCAATTAAATCGCCAGGTTTAAGTCTATATAAACTTAAATAAACTCGGTCAAAATAATAACCAAAACGTTGGATACATGCAGCTTCACTTCGACAAACGGCGAATAAATCTGCCCCTGAGAACCCTACACGTTCAAATGTGCCGTAATTTATTAGTTTGGAATGTAGATCTAATAATGCTTGGCGTATGTCGTGATCATGTTGTACTATCAACCGGCGCTCATTAATGTCTTGCTCTTCTTTTTCATCACTATCGGTATCATCAGTTGGATGATAATCGTCATATTCGCGATAGGACAGTGGTATTTTTGTTGGATCTTCATGGACATCTTCTAACATCAACATTTTTAATTTTTGTTGTTCATATTTTATATAGTTGACTACTAAATCAGCCTGTTTTGATGGTTTACATTTTGGTTTATGAAACGGCCAGTGGGCTATCTGACACTCTTTTGAACAATACACTGTTGATCTACACCTACCGCACCGATTAAACTTTTGGCCAGTAGTTTTACAGGATTCACATGCTTCCATTGATTTTTATTTAATGTTTTTGAACATTAAAAAAGAAACAGGACTTGAGTGTAAACTACAATGAATGTACTTTTGGTAGTCTACAGAGAATCTGATAGACAAGCACATGAAAGAAAATGGATGTGTCGACTGACGAGGGAACCTGTAACGATCGAAAGAGACAAACTGAAACCATTCTCAAATATTCATAGCGCCATACTACTGGTTGTTACAGAAATGAAATAGTCTAGTTTTAAGAAACGGATCAGTTTTACAATAAAGAAATAACGGTCAGACCTTTCTAAATTTAGTTCTAATTTAGTTTCTTTTGTTATCGAATTCTTCTCTTTACTCAAGATTAAGATAACTAAAAAATATCGTTACATTTTTGGTGGAGGTGCGGGGCATTTTGGTGTTTTCGTGTATGCTCATATTTTTCTTCAATCAACAGCATGTCATACAAAACTCAAATACACCATAATAAATCACTATCAACAGTTCATCAAATACATTGCTCACAATCATATCAGACAGGGTTACATAATTCAGTACATAAACAAGAAACAATAGGAGATGTAAAACTAACAACTACAGCATCACTTTATGACATTCTAAAACAGCAAATATAACTGCAAGCAAAAGCAATTGATTCTCTTCAACAACAGCTTATTGAATTTAAACTTTTATCACCGCACAGAACACCGAAAACTCGGAACAATCGACATTATTTCACATAACACAACAACCACAACCACAGCTTACACATCAACTTTCATCATCTCATCGACCGAATAGAAGACTTCATGATACAACAATAATACCATCCCCAGTATCGTCAACGATACATTTAAAAGCATCAGATTTATCAACTTATCGTGGAAGACAAGATGAAGATATAGATCAATGGGTGGAACAAGTTTCAGCTATCAAACAATATATTCATACGACAGACGGAGAACTACTAAAAGTACTTCCATTAGTTTTCAGAGATAATGCTTTAACCTGGTTTACGACGCTTGGTGAAACAAAAAGATCAACATTAACAACATGGGGAGGATGGGAAGAAACGTTAAAGCAAGCATTTAGACCAGCTAACTATCAAATGAAATCATTACGTGATCTAAAGTATCGTACATTTACAAACAATGAATCTGTGAATGATTATACTTTGATAAATGTAGATTTTTAGTATTCGGTGAAGAAGCAACAATCGTTAATGATATTATAGATGGTTTATCGGGAAATTTTAAGATGTTTGTATTAAGTCGAATCAATCCTAATACATCATTAGAAGAATTACGTCGTGTTCTAGTGGACTTGGATTCAAATATTCATGAACAGAAACTCAATAATACCTATCGATCCAGCGTCAAATTTCACAATCATAGCAACGACCATAATGAGCGTCATTATTTAAATTCAGATACAAATACAAATCGAAATGCAACACCAACAACAAGAACATCAAAAATTAATCCACCGAGTCCATATCCACTTTGCCGGGGACGGCACTGGAAAAATGATTGTCCATTATTACAACAACAACAACTAGGCTTATTCAATAACAGATCAGTATTAACAAGAAACGTATATGACAGTAAAATTAATGACACATCATATAATCAACATCGAAGAATTAATAATACAATAGCATTAAATAATAATCGACAATGTTTTTTAATTGACAGCATTAATTCACATCGAATTGATGAAGAACGTCCATGTGACTCTATTGAACCATCCAATTTAAGTTATGAGCATATCCACACTGATATAAACAATGTATATCGTGAAAATAACATTTCATCATCATCCCCAATAGATGATAATAAAAGTCATTCAACAATAGCACTCAATCTAGACAATTCGCTTGCTGAATAAAATTCACTTAGTGATAATCAACAAATAACATACATGCCAGAAATAATAACAATAGATTCAGACGAAACAACAACGTATCAAAATTTATCTCCAGCTCAGTCGAAAATTATAATTAATAATCACATATTAATAGCATGTATTGATACAGGATCATCAATATCGATAATTGATTCAGAAATATTGAATAAAATAGATCCACATGCTAAAATAGAATCACCGCTGCCTGTTGTACTACAAACGGTGAATTCAACAAGTCATCCTATGGGTAAAACAAGATTAAATGTCGCATTTGTCAACAAAACAAATTCGGCAATCTCATCAATACCAATTGAGTTTATCATTATTTCTAATGCTCACACGAAAATAATTATCGGCTATGATTGTTTATTAAAAAATGGTGCAAAATTAAATCTGGTTGATGGTCATTTTACATTAAAGAATTCAAAAAGTGGTCAAATACCATTTATTGTGCATGATGACAAACCACACTTTCTAGAGCAACAGTCGTCACATTTTTTCACGAAATCATTTGATAATGAAGGAAATTTAATAAAACCGTTACCTAATGTAGAAACAACAACACCTTCAACACTAGAAACAAGGTTAAAGCGATAGTTAATTGGAAAACACTCAAAAATCAAAAACAGATACAGCAATTTTTGGGGTTAGCTACATACTATCGTCGTTTCATAAAACATTCTCGTATTTTCTTGATATAATCAGTTACGTTCATCAGACGTTGGCATAGGTGCTATTCTCGTACAAGTACAAAATGATGGTACTGCGTTATTTGTTATATATCAAGACAATTAAATGCAGCTGAACAGAATTATAGCGCCACTGGATTTGAATGTTTAGCTGTTGTCTGGTCATTGAAAAAATTACGTACATATTTAGATGGTTCAAAATTTGAATGTATTACAGATCATAGTGCACTACAGTGGTTATTTGACTTCAATGGGCATAATAAACGTTTATTAAGCTGGTCACTCAGTACACAAAATTACCGTGATACAATGAAAATAGTTCATAAACCAGGTAAAAAACATAATAATGTTGATCCATTATCTCGTAATCCATTACCAGTAATTAATAATATAACATCAATCTCACTATCAGCAGAAGTTAAACGACAATTTGTATCCTCTTATTTACAAGATGATTATTTCTAAAATATTATCGAATTAATTAAACAAGATGGCTCACCATTAATAAAAGAAATAAAACAGAAAATTAAAGATTATTTATATCAGGATGGTCTATTATATTACTTTGATTCAGAAACAAGAAGTTATCAGTTATGTGTAAGCTTACCAAGCAATTCGGATTTAAAATTAAGAATATTATATGATTCACATGATGCACCTGTAGCGGGACATTTTGGTTATTACAAAACATCTATGTTAATCAAACAATCTTATTATTGACCTCGTATGTCAAGGGATATAAAAAAGTACGTTTTTAGCTGTCAGTCATGTCAACGAAATAAAGCTATGAATCAACAATCATTTGGTCAACTGCAATCATTAGCTATATCAAAAGAGAGATGGGAACGAGTGGCGATGGACTTTATTGTTGGCTTACCCACGACAACAGCTGGTTATGATTCAATTATTGTTTTTATTGATCGGCTCACAAAACGAGCTTATTTTAAACCAGCTAAATTTCAGATAACTGCAGTTGACACAGCGACAATTTTCTTCGAAACAATATTTCGTCATCGTGGTTTACCTAGAATTATTATAAGTGATCGTGATCCTAAATTCACAAGTTTAGTCTGGCAAACTCTGTTTTACTTGTATAGGAACAAAAATTTCATTATCGACAGCATTTCATCCACAAACAGATGGACAAAGCGAAAGATTAAGTAGAACTGCAGAAGAAATGTTACGACATTTTAGTACACAACAACAGAGAAATGGGATGAAACATTAACACAAATAGAATTTGCTTATAATAATTCGATACAAACATTAACAGGTTTTAGTCCATTCTTTTGAGACACGGGCCGTCATCCACGAATTACTGAACAGTTAACATATCCAATAACACCACAACAAGATACATCACAAACAGCAACTGATTTTTTAAACGATATGCAACAAAATCTTGAAGCTGCACAAAATTCAATATCAAATACTCTACTTAAACAAGCTAAATATTATAATAAGAAACGTCAAGCAAAACAATTTCAAGTTGGTGATTGCGTTTTGCTAAATACAAAATATTTAACGTTTAAATTTGATGAACAAAAACTACCACGAAAACTAAGACCAAAATATTTAGGTCCGTTTAAAATTGTAAATAAGTTATTACCGTTGGTATATGAATTAGACTTACCACAAAATCTCAAAATACATCCAATAATAAACACATTATCATTAAGACCGTTTGTTTCAACACCAGAAGAATTTCAACAACGAGTAATAAAATCCGTCAATAATAATCACATAAAGAGATGGGACATCTCTTGTCTCACAGGGGAGATAGTTGTAACGCTAGAAACGAGACAAACTCAAACCATTCTCAAATATTCATAGCGCCATACTACTGGTTGTTACAGAAATGAAATAGTCTAGTTTTAAGAAACGGATCAGTTTTACAAAAAAGAAATAACGGTCAGACCTTTCTAAATTTAGTTCTAATTTAGTTTCTTTTGTTATCGAATTCTTCTCTTTACTCAAGATTAAGATAAATAAAAATACAGAGTGAGTTAATTTCTACACGCTCAGTTTCATGATAGAAGAACTTTCACAAGCTTGTGACGAAACTATTACCCAACTAACAGAAGGAAAGCTGCTTAGTCATAGCTTTTCCATTCGTTAACTTCAGTTCTGTATACAGTCTGGTTTAGCTCCTTTTGACTACACAAACTGCTTTTTCAAACTATGGCCCGGAATTCTACAAAATCAACATATCTCTCGTATTTCTGCAAGGCCCGCAGAAACTGGTAATGCAAGTGATATTGGTCGGCATGCACCAGTTACAGTTAACTGTTTAACTGTAAAACTGTAACTGTCATAACTGTATAACTGTAATTGCTCATAACTGTAGGTAAATATTTTAGAGTGATTAGTCTTGTACAATTTGCATACATTTTAAGAATGTCTGTGTTCGTAAAAAGTATGCTAATCATAGAAAACTAACTCACTCTAAAATATTTACCTACAGTTATGACAGTTACAGTTTTCACAGTCACAGTTAACTGGTGAAAAACTGTAACTAGTGATTACCTAGATATTGGACACCTTTGACGAACTGTAATCCATTTGAAAGTAAGATACACGTAATGCAAACTTCAAGTAAAATGTTTTTTTGGCATTATTATACATATTCAGATTCAGCTTCGGAACATCGAAACGAGCTCAGACCTTCAGGATATAGAGTATTTAAGCTATTCTATATCTTATTTACAGGAGATCTTAAAAAAAGTTTACAAAACCCTAAGATTTTTAGGGTTTCGGAAAAACCCATTAACGCAAATATGCTTTTCGGATTTTTTCAACCTTATAATCACGTTTAGCGGAGAAAATCAACCATATCCTGAAGGTCTGAACTCGTTTCGATGTTTATTGAGTGAAAAGTGAACTTTTTAATAGTTGAAGCCAGCTTGAATACCCAAATTTTCGTAAAACTCACTTTTCGGTAGACTTTTAGAACTTTTTCTAAAAACAAATATTGCCACAAGACTTAACATGATCGATTACCTATAGTCCATCCGTTTTCAAGGCTATCAATAGTCACCGAGTGCCAGTCCTGGGGCTCGCAAAAAAATCCGACACAACACCCGAACCGCGGGAAACCAAGGTCTTGCTTGACTCTCATTTTGAAGAAGATGCCCTGGGCTATTATAGCATGAAAGAAAATCAGTACAATCCTACTGAAAATTTTTACACATACCTCTGAAATGAATTGAAAACCTTTTCTAAATCAGTTTTCAATGCTAATTCAGAAAAACATAGTTCGAACCTTCCATCTTGCAATACAAGCTCTGAAAGCCAATTTCATTTCATAGAGGACGATTTTGGGGTCTTTTTGAGGTCCTCTCAATAATTTGAGTTTTTCTTCATGAAGAAATGGCCTTTGGAGGCTCGGAAGGTGTTATTCGGAATCAGCTCGTTGAGCTGAATCTGAATATGTATAATAATACCAAAAAAAATTCCACTTGAAGTTTGCATTACGTGTATCTTATAATGTTGGTAGATCTAACCATATGTATTTATGAAGCTAAAGATCGAGTAGTGAATCTAAAGATCGAGTTAGTGAACCTTCACTATCAGTCTAACTGAAAAATCCTTGAACAGTTGAAATATACGAACTAACCTTTTTTCGCTAATATTTTCAAATATATTTTGTTTGAATGTAGAAGTTTTTTACAATGTAACATTATGTGGCATCTTTCATCGTGAAGTAAATATTGCCATTTTTTGAATAATTCTTGTTTTTGGTTTCTTTTCTAAAAGAAAATATTATTTTTATGAAAAGAAATTACTTAACCTTTGTTTGATTTCAACAAAAGACATTACTGTCTATAAAAGAAGAAAAAAGCTTAGCCGTCAACGCTCACGCTCAAACAAAGGTGGTACGCATATTTTAAACGTGTCTTTCTCACACTGCCTTTCACAAACTTTGAAGCATTTGTTGGCCCTTGGCAATTTCTAAAAAACAGCTAATGAATTAAGATAATCCCTATTTGACCATCAACGAGACTTACTCGTTAATGTTTCTACGCAGAAAAGATAGAGAATTTTGTGCTTTATCGATCTCACTCATTCACAACTTTATACAATGTTTCCGCTACGGTAGCTAGGCTCAGAATTTGGTCCCAATCGGCTTCTCAACTTTTTCTTGAACTTGAACTTGAACTTTATTTACCAAAATGGAAGGACATGAAAAAAGTAGCTAAAAAGCTAGTCAATAGAAGTATAATGTCACCCTATTGAATCCTGCCCTGTCGAACACAAAGTCAATCAACAAAGAAAAAACAAAACAAAAAACACACAGATATAAAAGCTGGAAAACAGAAAAATGATGAACACAGATGATGACACAAAAATGATGACACAGTAAAATACAATCAATTAACAGTATGTTCTAAATGTTGATACAGCAGTTTTTTAAATAGTCTTAAAGATTGACAGTTCACGAGTAAAATTGGCAAAGAATTCCACTCCAGCGGAGTTTTATAGAAAATTGACGACTGAACTGTAGTATAGCGAGCGAATGGACAGATGACAGAACGATTATGGTTTAAGCGTTGAGAATGTCTCGCAGTTACAAGCAGTTCTGTGTAAGGTAATGAGAGTAAAACCCTGGATTCAGAAGATTTTACTGCTTTTATAGCTCAAAACCTAAAGTCTGTGAAAAATAGGTTTAAAAGTTAGGTTTTTTATTGGATTTATCAGTTTTTTGCACAGAGAAATTTTTCTAGAAGACTTAAATACAAAATTTTGAGAAAAATGTACGAAGATGCAGAATTTTCTGGGGAGTCTTCTGATATTTTCAAATTCTTATAGAATCTATTTTTGGATTAAAGCAAATATTTTTCTATTTTCAGTGTTTGGATGTCAAACTATTCAATATTTTGAATGGTAGTCAAACGAGAGAAATACTGTCAGAGATTCAAATAGCAGCCCACAAGATCATTTTTTCGTATTTATTGCATTATAATGCATTAGGCATATCGTAATGCTTTGTAATGTGTTAGCTTTTCTATTGTGTTATAACGCGAATAAATTTAGAAAAAACATGTCTTTAATGCATTGTAACACATTAGCGTAAAGCGTTACGTGGAAAATAACTGCCCAAAACTTACAATTATAGTATTATAATGCATTTTTATCAACGACTTTCTCATATTTCATAATGCTACAACGCTATAAAGTCGACTAGCACGTTAGTAGTTTTGTGTACCATTATAAGGCGTTACCAAATTCCTATCGCATTATAACGCATTAATGCGTAATACATTGCAACGCGTTACGGGTTAATGTATTATACTGCTATAATATCTAACACATTATGACGTTATAAATTTATGGCATTACAATGTATTAACTGTTCAGGCGCTGTAACGCTATACGTGACAGTGGTAATAAGTGTGCTGTAGGAGTTTAAGTCTCAAGTCGGTAACGTATATGTGTGATATAGTTGAAGTAATTTTTCTCAGATCAAATTTTCGAGAGGAATCGATTGGCAGTCTCAGAATTTTATGCAAATGTGTCCTTTACGAGAAAATCATGTATTTTCGTTTTAGATATTGTCTAACTCGTTGTAACGCATTAATACGTATCGTGTTACACCGAGTTCCATTTCCTTATCTCATTGCAATGCGATAGAAAACAATAAGGCATTGAAATCTATTAGATATTAACTCGTTACAGTGCAATATGCATTATCTAATGAATTATAACGCTATAAAAGATTTTTCCAAATTTGTGGTATTATAATTAGATAAAACATCTAAGGTATTATTAGGCATTAATTTCTAACGCATTATATTGAAGTAGAAAACTCGAGAATAGAAGAGCGTTCATAGAGATGAACGGAAAGAAATCACGCTGGTTTTCAATTAAAAGAGGTGGTCCACAGGGATCGATTTTTACGCCGACCCTCTTCATAACGTATCACGCAGACATGGGGGATTTCCTAAGTTACTGTAGTTCCTCCTTTTTTGCGGACGATTTAGCTGCGGTTTTGGCAGGTAGAATTGGAATAAAATATACAGAACAATGCATAGAATTTGGAAAAACGACTCAAAAAATTCTTTGAATTGTTGGAAATGTACTCGATCATAAATTTGCAACCGATAAATTACATCAAAACAGAAGCTATTTGGTCAGCTAGGGCTATTGTAGGCCCTAATTTCGATATTTTCTGTGGTTCACAGCATATTCACTGGGTAAAGGCCTTTAGATATCTCGGATACCGGATTACATCTAAAATCGGATGGGGCCTAATGATCAGAAAGACTGTACTGAAAATTAGGCAGAGTGTCAATATGATCATGGCGTGTAGAGTCAATGGTAGCAGTCCCCCGAATTAAAAAAAGCATTGTTTTTGTGCTATGTTCTTCCTATTTTTACCTGGCTCTTCGCCATATTTCCATTGTTTACTTCAAAACAACGATCTGATCTTTCCCATTTCTACTACACGAGTCTAAAAAGGGTGTCTTTTAATCTACATTGGTCAGATTCCTTCTTTTCGTATGCACTCAATGAGATTTCCCTTGAGGATAGGTGTTTTAGATATTGGGACAAATATTGGCGAATGTTAGCTGAGTCTACAGACGGGGAGCTACTTTTCGAACAGGCGACCTTAAATGTTCACAGAAGTTCTTGGCTTTCTAAAGAACAGACAATTAGATGTCTATGTAGATCAAAAAGATTTGTAGCTCACCAGTCTGTCCTCGAGAAACGTGCGCTGTGGTGTGCGGATAGCGCTTCCAATGACTCGGTCTCAAGTTTTGATATTAACGATGTGAGTTTA
The DNA here is from genome assembly GCA_905250885.1 of Didymodactylos carnosus. Lineage (NCBI taxonomy): Eukaryota > Metazoa > Rotifera > Eurotatoria > Philodinida > Philodinidae > Didymodactylos > Didymodactylos carnosus. The sequence continues at coordinate 10,491 of CAJNOQ010006598.1, forward strand.
TTACGCGAATTCCCTGAAACCTTCTGATACTATTTTTCGTCGTTTTTCTTCTTTTTTTTTTCTGTTTTTTTTTATATAATGTTAAGAGTTCTTGTAAACACTCATTATTTATTTACATCCTTTGTATCCTTGTAGCTGTTAGCTTGTGTAAATGGAATAACTACTACTATACAATCACTACTTTGTATTATGTTACTTCTTTGTTCATTGTCTAAAATTTACAATTAGTTATTTAATTATTTTGTTTTTGTACTGTTAGGACCTTAATGGTCTTCAGTGTTGGCAAATATATATATATATATATATATATAGAAAACTCATAACGCTTTATAATATATTAGAATCTAACGTATTATAAGGCGGCAGACAAATCTAATTGCGTTGTAACGAGATAGAAAATTGAAACGCATTATAATGCTATAAATTTATAGAATTGTAATGTAATGAAAATTTTTATCCAGTTATAATGCCATAAATCCTGAAAAATAACTTTGCAACGCGTTATAACACGGTGGGCTACGTCTATCACGTTGTAATGAGATAAATCTATAGCGTTGTAATACTATAATTTAAGAAAAAGCATATTCTATAGCATTCTAATGCGATAATTTAAAAAAAACATGTTTTATAGTGTTATAAAGCTATAAATAAGGAAAAAGAGATCCTATGGGAGGTTTTGTAAAGAATTCAATTTCCTACCGATTGAGCTCAAATCAAACTCTTTGGACTACTAGGTTCACCCTCAAAAACAATGAACAAAAGTTACCCGTTGTTTCTGGGCCACCCGTTAGTTAGTTCATCCTAGATGAGTATACACATTTTTCTTTCTTTCTTCACCACTTTTGGAAGATGATTTCATTAAAAGCTTAATAATTACAGATTGATAAACCGATGATTAAAATTATTTTTTTCATTCACCCAGTTTTGATACTAAAAAGTAAGAGAAATTTTCATGAAAAATTAAACGTGCTGATAACTCTATGTTTGTATAGGCTAGTACAAGATCCATCTAAAAAAAGTGGATAGTAACAATGATAGATTATTTTCTTAGAGATATTTAGAATGCATTTAGTCGTCACAATTATCATATTACATTTTGGACTTTTTCTCTTCGATCTACTGAAGACAAAAAGGCGCGATGTGAGATGGAAACTATGGATGTATTAATTAATTATTAAGTAATTAATTAGTCTTTCCGGTAAAATATTCAACGTTACAGAAAATGGTTATTCGATTATGGCGAAAGAAAATGATAAAACAAAGGATTTCTTTTCAGATTTTCAGGCATTAGAGAGAAATTCTCAACCCTCTCATTTTAAGGTTGTTTGTCACAATATACTGCAAAAAAACTTCTGGTATAAGAATTACTGAAAATTTAAAACATGGGCACTTATAATTTGGAAAAAAGAAATCATGAATTTTTGTTCGAACAAAAATATCTCAGTCCAGAAATGCAATAGAAGACTGGTAACGTCTCATTTTGCTCAGACTATGATGCTCTATCGATCAAGAACTCTTGTGACTAAAAAGGTTTATGATGGGATTTTGAAGGTTCCCCAGAGATGCTTTGGAAAAACTCCAGATTTCTCAAACACACTTTCAACGTATTCAGCATCGTTTTTAACCTATTCTATGAAAATTTAAATGATTTTGAATCAAAAATGAGTTATAAAAACATCACCTGGTCGTTTTTCCTAGCTCAAAAAAGATGAAATTTTTTCTCGGCGAAGAAAAAGAATTTTAAAATTCTGCACAACTAACTTTGTTCGCCGTTTGATGGGGAATTTTTCTATGGCAAAAGAAAACTTTTTACCATGCACTCTAAAGCTGCGGATTCTTTACAAAGTGGGCACCTCATTTTTGAAGCATTGGCATGGATGATTTTTTTTGAGAAGGAAAACATGGAGTAAATTTTCAAACACATATCTAGGCTCAGTTTCACTCAAGGATTCTGAATATCAGGCCGAAAAAATAAAAAAATGAAATAAATAAAAACTGAAAGCAAATTATGTTTAAAGCGCTTTTTCACCTATGCTCTCCATGAAGAAGCGGTCAAATCGAAATAAAAGGGCGATATTCGTGATCAGCACAGAAAACTGAATCAGACTATGTGCCTTCGATTCAAAAATAAAACCCTGTGGAAACTTTGAATTAGCAGCGCCTTACACAAATATGAATTTTTTTATTGTATCCAGCATCTTTCAAATTAACACAATATAAACACTAAAACCCTTTTTTGAGTTGAAATGAGAGTTGAAAATACTAAATCTAGCTAAATGCAGGCAAATCGTGTTTAGATATATTGATTTAAACATTGTGTATTGCACAGTATTATGACATTTTCTGTATGAGTTCCATTTCCCATACATTTCTCACTTACTTTCTTTCGAAATTATACATTGATAGAGCATCAGTACCTATTAGTATGATCTTTTTGTTTCACTCCCGGTGTTCGTCTTTCTCTATACGCCAATGATATCGCTGCCTTTTGTGCATGTTTTAATAATGTACAAGGAGAGAAAATATTACAACACTGTTACACACACAACTCACTGAATTTCGAAAATTTGAGCCTAAAAGAATATTTCATTTTCTATAATAGAGTTGCATTTATATTAGAGTTACTACAAAACACGTATTCATCATTATACGTTTCTTTTCTTTTTGATGTATATTACTATCGCTTCTATTTCATTTCTTCTGTTTGTACATGTTGCTGATGGTAATTTGGAGAGATTAGCACACTTGTTCTATTAAGTGTATGTGATCATACTGTGCTATCGGTTTCATGACCCCAAAAAGAGGTAGAATAGAAAAACAAAATTTGATATAACATATATGCGATTGTTTACCCCATACAAATTTGTTACTTCTCTCTGCTTTTCTTCATCATGCATTAAACTAACAGATG
>CAJNOQ010006599.1:0-13401 GCA_905250885.1 Didymodactylos carnosus
ATCAGTCTTTCTCATATTTATTTTAAGATCATTTCCAATCATATGATCGAATCAGAATTGTGCAATACAGCGAAGTAGGACTTAATTTACCTGAGCAAATGTTTCTGAAAAGTAAACTCCAAAGCTTTTTAACCACACACTTTCGTCCTAGGGTGTATACAAGCACGTACGCATGCTAGGACGAGAGTATATAATTCGGTTGGCTCTTGTTTCATAGTGCTTACGTCGCAGAATCGCTTCTCTGGTTCCATTTTTATTTCTAGAACCGCGTTCAGACTGCAATGAATAAGTCAGAATATAATTTTTCACTATTCAGATGTATCTGTTTAGAGTTTAATTAAATTTATTCTTATTTGGACTTATTGTAGTTTGAACACGGTTTAAATGAAGCAACAGATGACAAATTTATAAATAAGAAAACCGATGTAATTTTTTATTGTGGGTGTAACTCCTTCCTTTATTAGAGAACTAGCAAATAGGGAGATAGTTCTTTTCGCATATGCATTATTCTATCGTTCTTTAACAGAACGCATCGATAGAAAAAACTTCTTTTCTTTTGACATACTGAGACGAAAAAATGTCCGCACATGAGATATCTTATCTCTTTATTTGCTAGATTTCTATTATCATTTTGTTTTCTCGTGTTCGCTAGACAACATTTAGATGTATATACCTGGGCGTTTCTGAAATCAGTTTTTTCAGTCAAGAATCTAATTAGGTCTTGCGAATCCAACTCTGATTCTGAACACAAGTTGTATTCACGATTTTTCTTTAAGATACATAATGGATTACGCTACATCCTCTACACAAATATAGAAACGCTTGAGTTAACCTCTTGAATGCCGTAAGGCATCTATAGATGACATGATGGAAATTTTATATGTTGCATATGCTTTTTCGTTCGATCGATTTAACGAAAAAAAAACTGCCAGAGGAACACCTGCCACGAAAACAACAGAACACAAAGAAAGATATTTAATCGTTTTTTTACATATGCATGCCTTTGGACGCGACGCGTAAGAGGAAAAATAACGGCATTCAAGAGATTAATAAAATAATAGGACTGCCCGACTTCATATTATATTGGCAGACGTTTCACCCTCAAAGCTTTCATTTTTTGAAACTGCATTTGTCGCCCATAGTCCGACCGATTCACTTTCTGATTTCCTAAACAGGTCATTGTTATTCCAGCAGCTCGGGTGTAATTTCAATATAAAGAACGCTCGAGAATTAAATTTAAAAAATTAAACTTTCGCTATAATTTTACAACTTTTGTAATTCTGACAATTTGAGAGAACTGAAGTATAACGGACTACAGCACTCTGAAGGAATCAGGATGAGGCGATAAGCATTAAGAATCAGCTCAAGACGTTTAAGAATCTGTTTCATGACTGAAATCACTATCCACGCAATTCTAGTCGAGAAACGGATACATTTTTCAGAACTAAAATATACTGGAGTGACTTCAGTTCTGATTCTTATTATATATCTAACGAGGGAAGGTCCCCAAATGTTACTCTCATTTTTCAATGGGACATATCCTAATTTGTAGAGCTCGACGAGCTGATTACGATGGCATAAAGCATTTTCCCCCATGGCTCTTGAATAATCCGGTTTTCTGGAAAACCAGGTTTTCAGAAACTAAAAAATAACCAAAACCTTTCTTAACGAGGTATAATTGTAGCGCGCACATTTCGTGATGGGACTATCTCTTGTAAGTAGTAAATCTAAATATTTACGTAGTCTTTCAGTTTTTGGATTGATGGTTTTCTTAAATACCTCTGGAAAACCACCTGGAGCCGGGGTCCGAAATCCACATCCATTTACATTTTAAGCGCATGCTATCTCAGGGATGTACCTACTGGGTAGTGGTGAGGGGTGATTACCACATCCCTGATTTAAGAAAAGTTATTGTTTCGTGTCTTTCGTTCTTCAAAAAAATATTTTTTTTGGCAGGGTCATCCCTCTACTCTGAGATGTTAGCTACGCCCCTATGTTGTCTAGTATCAAATAACGAAATAATACTCTCACTGTTTATCTTTTTAATCGAGAAAATGCTTTATCTTTATCAGAAATCCTTAACCCTTAAATCTTTTATTAGACCAAACAAACTGGTGTTTACTAAAACTGAACAAATACATAGTAAAAATACAAAAATGATTACTTTATTAGATAAAACATTTTGATTTATAAACAGAAAAAAATAAGAGATCAAAACATTCGTGTTCCCCACTTAGCCTTTTACACAGACCATGTTTCCAAGCATAGTTCTAACTATGCTTGGAAAGTCGATGTTTCACGTACATTGGATATGCCGTGTAATGACTGTAATTTGTAGAAGAATGTAACTATGTAATGTTTTCTCAATTTTAGATATATCATAGTTTATAACTTTTTTTATTTTTATTCTGATTAATTCTCATACACATTGATAAATGTAAAAAAATGAATATTCAAGATGAGATATTAAAAATATTTCTTGATCAGCGAAAAACTGAATTATCTGCTTTACTAATCAGTCAGTCACTAACTTCACGTGGTATCAAATGCTATACGGAATGTGTTCGAAAAGAAATATTAAAACTATCACCATCATTATTCCATTTACAATCTCATAACGATGATTCTTATCAAATAATTTTAAGGCCAAAGGTATATTTGTTTTCTTTTGTAAAATATAGTCCGGTTTATATTTTTATCAACTTTTTTTTAGATTCAATTATGTCGAAATTTTACTCTTGGTTTGTGTAAATCTTCTCAATGTCCTCGTTTGCATATATGTCCTTTTATTCCAAATTGTTCCAAAAAAAGTTGTAATTTCCCTCACACACTTCTTGCAATTGAACAAAATTTGAAAATATTGAAACAAAACAACTGTGATATTCTAGATCATTTTCTGCTAATTAATATACTTCAATTTGCACAGTTTAATAAACAGGTTGGTAACTAAAATTACAATGTTTTCATATTGAGACAAAATATACTCCTTTTTCAAATACATGCAGCTTACTAATGAGCTTTAATTTCAATTTAGCTAACATCTGTTTCAATATCGCCACGTGATCAATCGGCTATAGATTTTGGCCCATCTGTTGGTCCTCCATTACTCGATTCAATAGCAACAGGAAATGATGTTACCATTGTTCAATGGCAAAACCAAACTCAACCAATTCCAACAACATTTCAACAAGGCACTAATCGAGGTTGTAGAATAGCACGTGGAAATACAAGAGTTATACAAAATCGAATTACCCATACATCATTTGATTTTCAATGTGGACGTGGTGCTTCTTCAAATCGACGACGACCAAGAAGATCAAGAAGAACCAGAAGGGTGCCTTTTTATGACGGTGATGAGGACAGCCCAACGTTTTATGCTTTCAATGCTAAGAATAACTCTCACCATCCTCCTGTAAAAATCACACAAAATATTGAATATCAATTGGATATTGTATTGCCAGGAGAAAAAGACGCTCCACTAGTAGATAAAGAAATTGTGGAATTAATATTGACTAATAAAGGTTTTCGTGTTCAACAAATATTTAATGAAATAAATAATGATATTTTTCGACGATTTACAGTTGAATTAGAGACAAAAGATTGTAAGTTTTACTTCAATTTACCTAAAACTAACAAAAGAGACAGTTATTTCTACTAGATTTTATTTTGCTTATATGTATATAAATCTACTTTAGTTTATTCAGAATAGTGGTTTGACAATGATTTAGCTTTTTAGAGAAAACTGATTCAATGGTGTTGTTCTGCTTTTAGCTATCGATAAATTATTGATAGATTCATTCTTACGGTATGGAAATATTGAAATAAAACTCAAACGTACATTACAACCAATTGATAAATATTGTTTTATATTAAAAATTATCATAACAGACAAACGAATTGATTTGTTGAGATTAGAATTATATATTGATATGTTAATTGAAAATAAGAAAAGAATTATTACAGATATTACAAATGATAGGAGTAAACAAATTTTCTTAATCAATTGTGAAGAAGTAGTCGGTAAATGTTTTGTATTTTTTTTCGCTTCTTCTTCTTCTGCTTCTTCTTTTTCAATTAAATCTTAAAACATGATTTGAATTTTTTATTTAGATTTTAATAAATTACGCAAATTACATTCATTAAAGAATAAATTACAAAATAATGATGTTGTTGTTGGAGAATGTTATGAATCAGATACAATTTTATTATTGTTGAATGAAAAGAACACAAAAGAATCAAAATTATTTACATTAGATTTGTTAAAACAAATGTTTTTATCATTATGGTCAGATATTTTTATGTTGACAATTGATAAAACAAATGCTACTATTGAACTGATGAATTCAGAAGGTTCGTAAAAAAAAAACGTTTACCTTTTGCATGATTATCGTACGATAAACGTTTTTTTTCCGTATATGTTGATTTTCTATCTATATGTTGTGTGATTCTGCGTGGAGGCAGTTCTCCGCTAAAATTTGAGCAAACAAACGGCATAGTAGCCATAGGTTATAACAGCAGGACCTCATCCGATACAAACGTGCAATAAACTAACAGTTGCTTTTTTTTATAGTTTTAAAACAATGGATTTCCCGAAGTGATGAATTTGAAAAACAATTTGGTGTATTGATCAAACCTGTTCTTCATATCGTTGAAGATGATATTAATTCAGATACAAAACTACAAATTTCAATTGATTCAAGAAAAAATTTATCTGATACAACAATCATCACTCCTGTAAAACAAATTAAACAACTTTTTATCATATTGAAACCTAACTGGATGCTAGTTTTAACTCATTCAACATTTCTAATTGAATATAAACAATATATAAGTATGTTTTCGATCTATATTTCATTTTCTCTTAAGAAAATATCTTCGATATTTAGAATCTTATTTGGGTTTTGATGTAGAAATTAATGATTCAAGAGTTACAAACAAAAATTTAAATAGTAAAACACGATCTCAATTATCTCAAAAAACAAATATATTTATGCAAATGTTTGATTATAAACAATTACAAGCACCATCAATAGATAAATTAAATTTATTAAAAGAAAACTCATTTCAAATATTTTATCAAAAAATATCAGCTAATAATAGTTCAAAAGATATTTATAAAATAATTGGTAAACGGAATATTATTCAACGATATTTTCCATATTTATACGATTTATCAACATCAAAAAGACAAATTATTGGTCAAAAACAAGAACAAGAACGATTAGCGGAAAAATTAGTAACATGCATCAATGATGAATTTCAAACGATTCGGCAAACGTCATTGTCACTGCCAATAGCAAAGGATATTGAACAGTAAGTTTGAGTCTACTTTAGCGATCTACAAATGAATATTTACCTGAAAAGTAGCTTTATTTATAATGATATTTGACATTTCTCTTTATGGATAAAAAAAATGTTTAAGAAAGACTGACTTATGTTGATTAATTTTTTAGATCGAAAATTCCATCATCTAGTCTATCGGTTCGAGATCATCCACCAAATCGTAATATAAGAGAAATTGAGAAAAAGTAATTAATTAAACTTATTCTATAAAACTCTATATCTCTTTCTTTATTTCTTAGAATAAACCCGATAACTGTAGCTCAGTCATCTTCAATTGAATCGATACAATATTCGATTGAAACTCATGTACATGTACAATTTTTTTCAATCAAATTATTTCAAGAACGATTTCAAAATTATCTTCAAGGAACATTTAATGTTAAAAGTATAATTAAGCGTCATCATGTTGAAGATGAACAACAAAAACAATCAACTTCTCGTATTACAATCATAATTAGTGGTAGATCAGACAATGTTTCGTCAGCTCAAATAGCTATTGATAAATTATTTTCATTATTACAAACAAAAGTGTTTGTTGAAACAAAAGGCAAGTTTTAATTATTACCGAATCGTATTCTTCTAAAATTTGTATCTTATTCTCTCTTTTTTCTACTAGATGAATGGGCAAAAATGCCGGATTCCGCTCATGTTATTCAACATCTGATGAATAGTCGAAATATTCTATGTCATTGTATTCATTCAAAAACTTCTCTCACTGTGTATTTTTTTCATCGAGAAAATGCTCAATTTGGTGTAGATGAAACAAGAATAAATGAAATAATTCGAAATGTATTTTTATCAGCAACAACATCATATCAGACGATATCATCATCAAAATTGGAACAAAAATGGGAAAAACTTAAACAAAATATACGTAATCGTCAAGATTATAATAAAAATATTTGTTTTATATCTGAATATAAATGTATCTATTTATTTGGATTAACAGACATTGTTAAAGAATTACATTCAACATTTGAAAATTTAAAAATAGAACATGAACCAAAATTATGTAAATTATCATTGAATCCAAATCAGGTATTATGTTTGATATTCTAACAATGTGAATTGTAATATTTTCTCTATTTTTTTTTCAGATAAATTATTTATTATATATTTGTAATCAAGAACTAAAATTATTAGATAGAGAACATAGATCAGAAGGTGTAAAAATAATGTTAAAATTACGAAATAATGAAATATTAGCACCATTGAATATGCATGAAAATTTAAAATTACGTCTATTAGAATATGCTCAAGTGGTAACATCAACATTTGAGATAAATGATTGGGGTTTTTCTACTTTAATTACAAAATCACAATTAATTGAAAAAGCACATGATTGTCGATGTTTTCTTGATATGAAAATAGAAACAACAGAAATACCAATAAAAATTCCAACATCTCATGTCACTGATGATGAAAATATCGATGTGTTAAAAACGCGAAAAGGAGTCTCTGTTCAACAAACAAAATTATTAACAAGTATTCCTATAGAAATGGGAACAATTTCTATTTATCTTGACGATTTAATAACACGAAAGGTAGACATTTACCAAAAATTTCATATTTTTAAATTTTATTTCATTATTTAATCAATTTAGGATGATATTATTGTTGTTTGTTCAACATCAGAAATATTAAGAAATGCTGTGATTGTTTCGGCTGGAAAGCAAGTAGCAACAGAATTTTCATCACAATATGTAACACAACAAAATCAATTAATCTCAACATCACCTGGGATGTTGGGCTGTAAGAAAATTCTTTTTATTCCATGGTTGCCACAAATACAAGATCCAGTTATTTTACGACAGTCAATTTCTCTGTTTGTTTCAGAAGCAGTTACTTATGCATGTGCTAACAATTATACTAGTATTGGTAGGTATAAGAAAAAATTTGATCATTTTAACTTAACTTTTATTTAAAATGTTTCTTTATTATTATTTTTTCTAGCTTTTCCAGCAATTGGTTGTGGAAAGTTTGGAATAGCAGCCGATATTATTGCCGAAACAATGATGCATGAAGCTGAACAACAGTTATCTAAACGTAGAAAAAATATGTCAATATCGTTTGTATTATTACCTGAACAACAATCTGTATACAATGAATTTTTACAGAAGTTGAATAAACTCAAAATTAAACATATAAATCAAACTTTATTCTCGATTATCACACCCAAAACAAATGTAAATTTATCTTCATCGATGACAATGATGTTTGAGCAACAAGGTATGTTTCAGAAATTCATGTTTGTAAAACTTTTGCAGTCTGTTACAAATAAACAGAAGAATTGACGTCTATACTCAATATCCTCTCACATCAGTAATTACTGGAAATTTTTTCACATTTTTTTTTTTTGACGTACATAGAACTGATATTTTCTTAATCATGTTGATTTTTCAGTTGTCAAAATAACACTGACAAGTTCAAACGAAATAAACATGACAAAATGTCGTCATATAATTCAACAATTAAGTAAAAATTGTTCATCAAAATTGAAATGGACTGATAAACATGATTTAAAAGATTGGTCACAATTAACAGTCAATAAATATTATCAATATTGTTTAAGAAAAAAAATATTACCAAATTTAGATATTGAACAAGGTAATTTAGAATTAAATGGTCCAAAAGATAGTGTAGATCAAGCTGAAAAGTATTATTACGAATTAGTAGCAGATACATTAAAAACAGCACGTAAACAGGCGAGTTATTAATTGGTGTTTAAATTATTATTTGTATAATCATTGTATCGTCTATATACTAGGCAGTATCACGTGGCATTATTTGGTTAGTTGAAATAAACGAAGGTGAATGGGAACAGTATTCGTATAAATTAAATGCTGAAATTGAAGATGCCTATCAAAAGAAGCTTTCAAATGTAAATTATTAATTTTTTTTTTGGAGAAAAAAAATGATCGCATGTAATTTTTGCATTTAGATTGATTTAACGAATGAACATTTGGAAAATATTCGTATTCATTTTACAAAAGATCAAATGAATGAAGAATATTTAAAACGAATACGATTAATTAGACGAAAACAAATAAATCAAAATTTGCCAGATGTATGTTGTTGCTTTAAAGTTTGTATATCGTTTAATTTCTTTTAATTCTTTTTGTAGAATTGGGAAGTATCTGATGTCAATTGCCGACGTATTCAATTACAGTCAACAACATCAGAATATGCTAGTGTTTTAAGTCAATTTAACGTAACAATGATTGGTCATTATTCACAAATATTAAAAATAGAACGAATACAAAATGAACGGTGGTTTAAGCAATACGCAGCACATCGTGATGAATTTGATCAACGATATAATAAACAAAATATGATAAATGAAAAATTATTATTTCATGGTTGCCCAAATGTATCTGCTGATAAAATAATACAAGAATGTTTTAATCGAAGTTTTGCTGGTATAAATGGTAAGTTATGGTGAAGTATAATTATCTTCTAGATCAAAAATATTGATTTGACAACGAGAGAACCTTCTCAGGTGTAACCCTCCTTTTCCAATGCAACCCAAATGGATCGATTGATCAAAATTGTTTTAAAATATTGTAAGTCAGATGTGCCTCATGCGTCTAAATGTTTATTTCTTGTGTGATTGTAAGCGGAACTGATTTGCAATGAGTAAATAACGATCGCTAGACGAATACGATTATGTAATAAATTGACATTGCTACACATAATTCATTATAATTTTTTTGTATTTCTGTATAAATCTTGTGTATGTTCTACATTTATTATCATTCTTTGTTTGAAGGTGTTGTATATGGATGTGGTGTTTATTTTTCGGAAAATGCACGTTATTCTCATGAATATTCAAGGCCAAATTTAAATAATGAGCGAACAATGTTTTTGGCTCGTGTTTTAATTGGACAGACTGCAATTGGTAATCAAGGACAAAAATTTCCACCACCAGGTTGCGATACAACAACGGATGGGAAAGCGATTTTTGTTGTTTATCATGATGCGGCCGCTTACGCGGATTATCTTATTTCATACAGATAAACGCCTGCTCTCAATGTTATTTTTTTTATCTCTAGCTTATTAGTCAAGCTTTCGTTTTTGTTTTTTGCTACATATAGAGGAATGTCCATGTTGTATGATAGTATTTTTACAGAATTTCTCCTGGTGCTATGCACTTTTATATTGATTTTCTTTATATTTTTATATACATATTTTATTGTTATGTATGTGTATCTATTACGTCAAGTCTTTTTTTCTCAGTGTGTAAATATATTTTTTTAGATTTGTTTAATATTGGACATTGCATGTAACTCGATTGATAATGTGACTTAGACATTTTTTCCAATTCGAAAGATGTAAAGACAAGAAAAAAGTGTCTGAATCACGTTTTGAGGCGAGAAAAATGGTCTTATTCACTGAAAAGTAAATAAAATTTGTAACAGTGTAAAAACTACTGAATAAAAAAACATATCAGTGCAGACCTATAATCTGAAGTGTAAGTCAGTCTTCCTAAAGGAAACTTTTGCACTAATACCAACTAGTGCCGACCAATGCTTGAAGAATTAACTTTGCTGATGGATTTACGTCGCCTTGCTCATCTTTGAAGTCATGTCTACAATTCGAAAGTGATTCCGAAATTTTCTCACGAACTTTATCATTTTCTTTAATTAAAATTGGAATTAATCTATCTATTAATAAAAGAAAGTTGAAAAAATAGCGACAACGTTTTGAAGTTATCATGGGCGATCTGTTGATTGTCTAATAGACAACTGACTGCTTTAAACGATTATTCTTCTCTTACGACAAAAATATATAACTCAATTGTTTTCAAGATGATCCTTCATATTCTCATTCAAACATAGATCTAACTGATCGGGATTAGTTTCCTTTCTAACTATGATTTATAAACTGATTTTATATTACAGTGTAAATTTATCAACGTCGCTTATTACAATGATACTATTTATTTCAGAAATGATATTCTGCATAAATATTTCATTGCTGGTAGCATTCAATTTAGTGCGTTTACTATGATATGAATCATCAAAAGACTGTACAGTCAAAATGGTAATGTCATGTTGAATCATTCAGCAGTAAACATATAATCAGTGACCTATATTCTATCATTGGTAGTTTTGTTGATTTTTGGAAAAAGTATTATACAAAAGTATGTCTCACTTAATGTAGTTTCTATAGAAAACTAATAGACTTTTTGCCGACAGATGAATTGTTAGTGACACCCTTAATCCCTGACGATTTTAGTACTATAATTCCTCTCGAAAAAGTATGCAAAATATGCTAGGTGAGAACGGACAATGTGTTTTTCTACAACCTCATTTATCACTATTCACGCTTTTTACGTTTGTCAGGTTTGTATTTTCTTATATCATCGAAGAAAATAAATGGTTAATAGAAACATAAAGAAAACTTAAAAAATATCCAGTCACCGAAAATAAACGATTTTGTTGACAATTTCTAGCTACTCTCATGGATAAAAATCAATCGGCCTATGAGTCTAATTATATCCCGCACTCCATTTGTAATGTGACTATCTATAATGTTTTCTATTAGAAAATACGCAAGAAATCATTTAGAAGTCTGTTATGTCTCATTTAAAAGAATCTTTAAAAAGTTTAGTTTCTTTGAATAAGGTAAAGAATTGATATTGAACGGAATAATATCGTTCTCAGTCAAAAAAGTTTATCACAGTGTATTGAAAAACAGAAATAGGAAAGATCATCACTAAAAAACAAATTGTCATTAGCAAAGTTTTTTTCTTTAACATCAGATGCTTATTACGGTATATCTGACAATAGTTTAAAGACAGATTTTTAAGATCCTATTGAGAAATGTTACTAAATTTTGTAGCAAATATAGTTGTTACATGAATAACAGTTTCATGCTTTAATCAACAGTCATTTGCTTAGAAAATTTATTTGCATTTGTTATCCTTAATCGTTGAGTAATTTCTTCTAAAGACATTCTTGTATATTTCAATTTTTTGAACGGATATTGACGTCTAGGTGAACACGCACTTGTTCTTGATCTAGATGGGGGTTTATTGGCTTCTATTTCTGGTTCATTTTCAATATGATTATAAATGGAAAAATTTTGGGAAGAATAGCCACTATCACATCCGTCACCATGACGTTTTTCAAGTTTAGTTAAATTTTGTTTGTCTTCTACTAGATAATCATTTAATAGTGTTTTTAAATCTTCATCATTATTCTGATAATTATGATGCCATTGAAGTTGATCATCTTGTTCTTGATGTACCGTATCATCGCAATCAAGTTCATCATTGTCCGTATCGGAAAAGCGATTTTCAAATAAACTTGACATTTGAGTTGTTAGATCATTTTGTTTATCAATTTGCGATGTTACACTGCTATCATCATCATCACTCCTATATTCACTATGATTATTGGCACAAAATAGTCCCATTAAATTGTTATTATCTGAATATTGAAATGGAAACACTTTATCATATGATAATAATAAACATTTATTTAATGAAGCATGAATGGATTCAACGGACGACAAAGTGCGTTCAAGTTCATCATCTTCTTTAGTGGGATTATTGATATTTCTAGTAAAACATGGGAACACTTTATCTTCATCATCATCACCACTGCCATCATCATCAACATCATCATCATCATCATCATCAGATGAACCACTATAGATTGATTGTTGATAATACTTGATTGAATCACGGTGTTTAAGATAAGATTCTGTTTTGTACATTACATCGGTGCTATCATTATATTTACTATTCGACAAATATTTGTTCCTTGGCGTTTTATGAACGTAGGAGTGTAAATGTCTGTTGTTCTGATAACGGTTGCTTTGAGTTTTTTGTAGATGCTTGTTAATCACATTAACAAATGTTTTTGAGCAATACAATGAATAATAATTATATGGTGGAAGATGAAATTGAGATGACAACATTCCCGGTTTTCCATTTCTAATCATATTGTACATGATTTTTGTTGTCCCATTATATCCATAATGTATATTATTTTCTAACATAACACCATTTTTCTCAATTTTTAAAACAAGTGAATGAGATTTTTGTTCAACTAAACTTTGTACACCACTTTGAGTGAGTTTGTTTGTATTGAGCACTGTTCTACTGTTATGACGGTTCATGTTTTTTTATTTTATTTCATCTCTTCTCTTCTTTCTCTTTTTAATATGTCATTGGGGTGTTTGGTATATTATCTTCATTAAAATAGATTTTCTTCATAGATTATATCCACCATTCATAAAATTAATTATTACTTCTGTCTGATCAACCGTTTTTGCAATGTGGAAAGAAAGAAGAGAGAAACCATTATATAGCTACTGTCTTTTGTTGTTATTGTAGATTATATATTACAAAAAAATGTGAATGATTGTGTGCTCGTCATTCTAGTTCAGCATACTTTTCTCCTCTATCATGCACACATATACCAAGGCTTTATTTCTTTGCTTTACTGTGCGTATCGAGGGGCAAAAGATACAACCACGTTGTGATAGTGACAATATTGTGTCGTGTGTATGGATGGTGTAATATATTACGTACATATATGTATATATATTAATGTAACCATCAATAGTAAGAAGTAACTACTGTACTAGTGACATTTTTTTTCTATTTGTTAGAAGGTGATAAATTCTAGATTTCAAACAAAAGCGTGTAGTCACACACATATGAAGTTAGAGAAATTAGTTTTTATATTGTTTACATATTTTAGCGTTTCATTTATACCAACACATGAAAAAATATTAAGATTTCTCCTAGAAAAAAAAAATATATATATACATATATTGTATTCAGAAAAATAATGTTGAAGTCAAGATATTATAATTTTATATATAGATTCATAATAATGAAAACAAACAATAGAGTGAGTAATATTGCTAATACTCAATATGCAAATCAAATATACTTTTCAAACATGCTTTTACCTAGTGATATTTTTATGATTAGATTTTCTGATACACATAGTTTTGAGAAAAATTCAACCAATGATACGAATGTCAATAGTATCACCATCGGATCAAAATAAATTAACTATTGCTTATTGAACTGTACTA
>CAJNOQ010006600.1:0-13400 GCA_905250885.1 Didymodactylos carnosus
TGAGTTGTTCCATGAGCCATCGATTTTAAAGTTTTATTCATGTTTTCAAAGAAAAAAGTTGAATAATCATTTAACGGTGCATGTTGTTTCATTGAGAGATGGATATGGCAAAGACTGTGTATGTTACCTATAATATTCAAATATTATATCAATTTTTTTTAATTTATGTTTCAGATACAAAAGCTAATAACATAACGTATAACCCCTCCAAATTGACTGTATAATTAATCGATGAATACTCACTGTTCATATGACGAATACCGTATAATTTTTGGGCTTCACGATAAAAGTCATTCAATAAACGTCGAACACATTCTATTTCAGATAGATACACATGATCAGGAGTATAATCAGCATTTGCTATATTAATTGCACATACTAATTTCAACATATGTTCATAATATTTGTGAGGGAGTATATTCTGGAAGGCTGTAAACCCAAAATGAAGAATGGCCTTGTATTCACTGCCTTTGAATTTCAAATATTTTTTAACAGAACGCGGGACACGAGATGTTGTTGACGGCATTTGTAAATTTTTCAATAATTTTTCCAGTTTATCTATGTCCTTACCAATATACCAAGCGTCATGGCGATATTTCGAATCTAACCAAAGTGTTAACAGTTTCTGCACAATACAAAAAAAAATTAAACTAATAGCTTTACTTCAGAGATAAACATGTCAGACCTTTGTGACGCCTTCGTAAACAGCATGGAGATCGTCAATTAGGAATGATTTTCCGACATCGAAATAACGTAAATTTCTAAACTCACAATAGCCTACAACAGAAATCGAAAATGTTTTTTTTGCTTGTGTTCGTATGCGGAGTGCTGCCTTGCAAAAAGTAAAAATTTTCATACCTACATGTCCCTTTTTACTATCAAGATCATTATCCAATATCTGTTTTACATATTTGTCATGAAGTTCGTTTGTTCTTAAAACAATGCTGTCTTCGTATGGGTAAACGCGTATGGGAGGCTGTTTTTTCCTTATTTGTGGTATCTTTGAACGGCCAACTAAGACAAAAAACAACAGTTTAGAAGAAAAATAAACTTTTAGCTTTACGGCCTTTCTTTTCACAATATATTTACTAGAATATGTTTGAAGGAAATATCTGTTTTAAAACAACCAGATAGCCAGTTTTGTCAACTCCCGCTAAAATATCTCTGTATTGGGGTGTTGGGAAAGAACTAATGAATTTGATTTTGCAAAAAAAATGGGATGATACTGATAATTACTTATTTTCTTCATCGTAGATAATTTAAATAAATCCCCTGGTGTGTAACATACCCCACATCCATAGGTTGCAAGAAAAGTTTTAGTATTTGCCATCTTCGCCGTAGCTGGTTTGTCGTTGTTGGAAATAATAGTGAAGAAATGTAGCTTTTTAATTTCATTCAATTCTGGAATGAAAAAATTATATCCTCTTTCTAGTTCTGACAGTTCCTTAACAATAATCTTGATAGACGCTTGTATTTGCATATTAGTCGGTAGTTTTGCAGTTGACCAGATTGCCGGTATAATATTGATATTTTTCAGTCTTTTTCTTTCATGAAAGAAAAAGATTGATAACTTTTGAAATAAACAATTAAAATTAAAATCTCTTTAGCTTTTGCGTAAAACTATATCCTGTGTCGATAGGCATAATATAACTGGAAACAAATACGATCATCTGAAGATGTTTTCTCATGAGCTGGCTCAACTCATGAGAAAACAGGCTGGGTAACATATCGACAAATACATCGTCGAGTTTAATTCAAGTTCGAAGAAAAGCACGTTCAACAGATTCAGAAATGAGAATAGAAAAAGGAAGATTTGCAAGTATACGATATTTTGTACGTTGCAGCAATACATTGGCGGACCACTAGCAGGGCAAATGGGGGCAATGCCCCTCCTGGAAAAAGATGTCAAGGGTTAATAAGCAGCTATTGCCCTGTGAAGAATTTTGTTTCGTAGCAGAGTATCTGTCCGAAGTTCAAAATAAAGAAAGAGCAATTGCTGATCGAAAAATTTGATATACAGTTTAAATGAAGGAAAAAGTGTGTTAGCACGGACAAAAGTTATGAAGGAAAGCACGTTTGTGTATGCACTACTCTAAAAAATTTATTGCCTTCCCTAAAAGTTTTTCCCGACCCGCCCATGTATCAACATGTTTTACAACATTGATATTTTCAACCCGCACTAAAACCAATGATTAATTGCTCTTGTTCGACCTAATCGGAAAACTGTACATCGGATTTATTCAAAAAATAGTCAAGTGCAACAATTTATTCTATTTAAACATCAAACAGGCTGTCATCACGGGGATATTACAAGTGTGTGTAAAGACAAAGCGTTACGAAACTTCGGATGTAATGTATGGAAGTTTTGACGGCACTCTTTATTGTTATATTCGTCCAGAAAACGTGGTCGATAAACTGTGTTTTACATGCGATAGTAAACAGAAATATTTGACATGTTTTCGATATCCGATTCTAACTGAATCAAGCTAAGCCGATCTTATTGTTTTTAATGATATTTATCCTTTTTATGATTTTTCATTATTGTTTAGTTTATTTTGAGAAAGCCTGATACATAGATATTATCGAGATAAAAATGTCAAATAACGGGATAAGCAGAATATCTTGATGTAACAGTGTGACAAGCTGTATCCTAACAATGTGTTTATCGCGGTAAGACTACAAGCGCCTGACTATTGGAATACATTGGAATAAAAAAGATTATCTTAATCAGCTGCGACATAAATATAAATCTCGATAAATGTTGCAACTGTCTCGACACTTAAAGTATCTTGATTTAGCGCTATACAACTTACGAAGATATATGAGCGTAAAGGGTGGCCCAGAAGTCCTGGCTCGATTTGTATCACCAGTTTTTTATATAAAAACAATTCTTTGAAATATTGTCTCGATGATAGAAAGTTGGAGTATAACACGCTCTACAAAATAGCCTCTGGTTGATCCTCGCTAACTCTTATTGTAAGAAAGTTATGAGCTTCGAAATGTGCATCATAAAAAATAAAAATTAACCGGGGGCAATCATCGCACTCGCATCACTATTTTAAAGTCACCATAATACCGGTTTTGGGTTTGCGATGTTCCATCTTCGCTTATGTCGTAGTAATATTGCATTCGGGATCATTCCCTGGATCTAAATGTATTTAGTCTAGGTATTCGAAGCATGTTTCGATCTCTGTGTATTCACTATGTATTCTCTTTCTTCTGTGTTCGTACTATCTTTTCCAGGTCTTTTTAATCACTTTCTCTTTGTTTTGATGATATCCATCTCTTTTTTCCTTCATATATTCGATCTCCACTTGAACCTATAAATACCATCCTTCAGTGTAAAGAAAGTATATCGTAACCAACAAGATTTTCTACGTCGAATAACAAGATGACAGACATGTTCAGTCTGAAAAAACAATTCCGTGGGATGCTTCTTTCGTTGAAGGAAATGAATCCAACGTGGATGGCACCCAACATTGCTGATGAAATACAGACTTATGAAAATCCGCCTCCATTGCATCGTTACGCAGCAAAATAAATCGAATATTACAACGACGAACAATCAAAAACAGATCAAGATGCGGTGCACCACGAACCGTTCGAACGGAACAATCGAAGAAAAAAGTGAAACAGTTACTCCATTTAAAAAAGAGGCAAAGTCAAAGAAAAGTGGTATTTGGATTACAACGACACAACATTAAAGGTAAAAGAACATCAGTGCAAAGAACAATTAAGGAATTAAATTTGAAACCAATTAAATTGAAAAAAGCACAAAAGTTGACAACGTTAAACACACAGCAACGTGTTAGTTGTGCGAAAAAATTAATTCAAAAATTTGGCCCAAGAAAGAATGGTCAGAAATGGCAATGGAACAAGATTATTAATACTGATTTTTCTGGAATATTAACAATCGAAGGTTTTCGGAATAATGAAAATGATGTCATTTATGCTGAACATTCATCTGAAATTCCTGCTGATTTAAGAGAAGCATCAGTAGTAAAATTTCCAAGTGGTGTCATGTTTTTGGGAGCTATTAGCACCAAAGGCTTGATACCTCAAAGTTGTCCTTTCAATTTTACTCAATGGTTACAAGATCAATGCCCGCTTGATAAACGTAAAAGAATCTACATGATCGGTGATTTGTATGCTGAATTTTTACGTGAAGAAGCTGTTCCAGCAATCAATGAAGTGGTGAAAAATTTAGACGAAGTCATATTCCAAGATGATCAAGATTCAAAACATCGAACGAAAGTAGCTATGGACGTTGTTTATGATCATTTCGAAGAAAGAATAGAACCAAATGATGGAGATGCCACGTTTGCAGATGTGTGGCCCATTAAAAGCATTTGGGGAATCCTGAAGGAAAAAACAAGAGGAAAGAAGTTTCAAACTCTTGATTTACTCGTTGATTTCATTAATTCAGAATGGCAAAAAATCACACCTGATCAATGTGAAGCAATGCTAGATAACGTACCTAAGCGCCTTGCGAAAGTGGTACAACTGGATGGAAATCAAGTTTATGAGCACTGATTTATGATAATTTTAGTTGTAACACTCATGATGAAGAAACATTTTATCGTTAAAACAACATTTTTTCGAATAAAACGAAGTTTTCATGGTCCTAAAATGTCCCGGTTAATTTTTATTTTTTATGATGCACATTTCAAAGCTCATAACTTTCTTACAATAAGAGTTAGCGAGGGTCAACCAGAGGCTATTTTGTAGAGCATGTTATACTCCAACTTTCTATCATCGAGACAATTTTTCAAAGACTTATTTTTATATAAAAGAATTGGTAATACAAATCGAGTCAGGACTTCTGGACCACCCTTTACAGTATACGTCGTGTGATAAACAGCACAGTTATCGCGATCAAGAATATACACAGATGTATCGTAACTCATCCGTATCTGAATTAAAACAAGGTATGGGTTTCTATTGTAATAAGCATTCTCTCTTTGGTAGTAGGCAATGATTCATTACACCGAGCTATGTCTCTTATCACAATCTACTTCAATAATATTTTATCTGGATGAGTGAAAGCCTTATCTACACAACAATTCTGTCTTAATATAGCGTGATAAAATTTTAACAAGCTGTATCGAGACATCTATTTTTATCGCAATAAGTAGGATGCTTATTCCGATAACGTATATAGAATGATATATCGAAGTACGGCTATAGATCTCGATAGTGAAATTATCGCAATAAACAGGATATGTATCGTGATCTTGCCGATTTTTTCCACTAATATTGAATTAAGTTATATCGCCCGATAGTTGTTTGAAAAGTCCGCATGGATGCTGATTATGATTGACTTAGCGACGTTGATGTACTGAATGGTTGTAGTAATTTGACCGGCCGGTCGTGTAAAAAAGCTTTTCTTCGTCTGAAAAATCAGTACTTTATCGTCTCCGAACGGCAACTGTTATTCGTTGAAAGTCTTAATGAATAACAGTTGTGGTTCAGAGAAATCTTTTTCATAAAAATAGGAATTATGAGTTAGCTTTGAATCAATTTCAAACGAACGCACATTTCCAAAACTTCGGAAAAATTTTAAACGAATTCTTTGTCCATGGAATTTTTTTAAGTTTGCGGCAGGTTTTCCACCTCTGTTTATTTCTTCTCCTAGGCAAAAGCGTCAGAAAAATTACATCTCTTTCTAGAAATGTAACCGTCTACAAAAGCCTACAAACGAATAAAGAGCACGATATTAAAAAAGGAGAAACGAAAGAACATTATAAATTTGGAGAAGTGAGTAATACTTAAAGATTAAAATAAAAAATGATTTCTTGAATGCTTCACGTTCTGTAGGATATTTCCGAACCTCCAGAACGTGGATTGACTGGTGAAATAAATGAATCAATTTTATTTTGTCGTTTTCCAGCTGAAATCAAATCGTTTTATATGCAACGGGATCCACAAGATAATCGTCTGACAGAATCGGTAAGGACTAGAAAAAGGTTTTGTCCAACTTTACTATTCATCTGACAAATGCACCTAAAGCAAGAGAGGAGCGAAACGAGCAGAAAGGTGAGAAAGAATTTTTCCTTGCCTGTGAGAAAACAGTGCGGTTCATAAACGATTTAGTTCGTTAAAAGGAACAGTTTATAGCATTTGTTTAACACGTTCTACGTCCTCATTTCGACATGCCCAATAGAATTTACTGGCAGAACAAGATGTATCATATGCTTGATTCTCATTCATTTCGAAGAGTAGTTCTTGTGAAAGTATACTAAGTTTGAGGAAAAAAGACCGTGTTCTTTTGAAAATCTGCTGAGTTTTGAGGAAAGATGGTGCAATTCTTGTCAAAATATACTGAGTGTTGAGGTAGAAAAACGGAGTTCTTGTGAAAGTATGTTAGGTTTTAAGTACTTACGAAGAGAATAATTGCAAGACAATCAATGGCCAGAAACAGTATATGTCTCTAATTTTGAGGAAAAAATCAGCTGAAAACGAAAATAAATTATAAAATCTGCACTATGAAAAAGTTGTGTTGGAATATCTCGTAATCATAATGTGCTTTCTGAAAGGACAAGTCGGGTATGTGTTCATTAAACACGTGCCATGAATGTTATTACTGCTGTAAAGATTTTGCAAAACAGTAAAGATGAACATATCTGAAAATATCTCTGAGAATAGGCGAATATAAACTTTTCAAGAAAGAGTTAAAAAATCATTGTTTACTTTATCGAAAGAAAACTTAGAATGTTCAGACATTTAAAAAGTACATTTATTCACAATATAGAAAAATAACTTAGATTCATTGTTTATTCATCATTCGTATACTTTCATATTCTAATACAATCATTAAAATAAACATTTGTACTTTTTTTTGATTTATTGAATCATCTGAAGAGATTCGTTAGATGAAAAAGCATTCGAGTAGCCAAATTATCCATGAAAGACAAAATTCATGTAATTTACAAAAGAATTCTTTTCACACTAAATTCTGGCAAAAATGTAAAAGTATTTTCACTATGACGAAATAATATCAAGTTTATCTGTCAGTCAAAATGGAATTTCAGGTCATGAAACGTTCATCTCTCGTACACATCATCTTAACCGGTGATCTGTTTCTCTTTCCCTTCATGAAGTTGAACAATTGTTTGTGACATATGGATCATGGATGTAAATTGCAATTGTTTATATTCGCCTATTCTCAGAGATATTTTCAGATATGTTCATCTTAACACTAATGTAAAACTCCTTTCTTTCTCCCACTGCTATAATCAGAAGCAAAAACCGGAAAGTCTTGATGGAACCTATTAACGTGGTCTAACTGCTCAATAAAAAATAAAAATTCTGTTTTTACATGAAACTACAAGTGATATTGGTGGCCCTACATCTCAGAAACCACACAATGTATATTAAAATCGTCGTTCAAGCGTGTTTATTGTTGTTCAAAACTTCAGAATAACGCTTTATTGGACAACACGTTTGCTAACGTTCGTTGAATTAACCCTTTTTTGGCGTTTTTGTTGAACACGTTTCCTAACGACGTTGAAACCATATAACTTCGAATTTCTTTCTTTTTGTAAACGCGTGTAGAAACGACACGTTAAAACGCGTTTTTATATGAAATAAACGCGTTTCAACGATTATTTAACGTCGTTAGAAAACGCGTTCAGCAAAAACGCCAAACGGTTAATTCAATGATATGTTCGATGGTCGTCTATTGACTGTGAAACATCGAATATCTTTCGACAAAGTTTGCACTTAATTGATGAATCTGAGATAACAAGTACTACACCACTTGAAAAATTATTAACTGAAAACTTAAAACAACAATTGATCTTATCTGGAAATAAAAGTGTTCATCAGAAACATCGTCGTTATGAACAATAATAAATTTGACAAATAGCAAAAGAAAACTGTCAAAAATATCGAATCCGTTTATCGATGAATATTTAAAACCGATTTTATCAGCAACAGATACAAACATCGATTTTATTGACGCTCTTAATGCGTCACATATACAATATGAAGGTAAGAGTGTCTTTGAAGCGGAGAATTACTTGATTTTTAGTTTCAATCCAACCCTATATTTGTAATTTTAAAATTTGTTTCCAGAGATTTAAAATACTTCCATTGTAACATTAAAAGGCTCAGAATTATGAGAGTCAACGCTTAGAATGCCTGCAATCTGAAATGACTGTCTTAGTGCAAATCAAATTTATTTTAAGTGACCCATAAAACAGTGACAACGCGAAGAGCTTGCAGCTGGAGGAGTTTAGGGTCCAAATTCGGAATTTTTAAAAAGAAATCAGGAATGGAAACCATTCTCTCTCCCTGCAGTCGTGCCACCATGGCTAAGAAGGTCCAGGAGTTTGTGAGAATCAGTCTTTCCAAAGTTGTTCCCTTCTGTCGTACTAAGCAAAAATACATCGCTATCTTTTGTCATATTTTTCGCTCCTCAGATTCTGTTTGACAAACAACTGCCCCACATAGTCATGTAAAACAATCGAAAATTCTGGAAGAACCTTCGATTCCTGTTCAAAGGAAACTTTTGTGAAACTACTCTAGCGTATACGAATTTATATGAAATATAAAAGGAGTGGAAGTTTTGTAGACAAACCGAAGTATAATATCATACATAAACCCCCCGCGCGCCTTAAAAAAGCAGTGTATGAAGGAGGCGGTTAACACTATAAACTTATACATTAACGGTAGGACTTTCGCAATAAATATTTGGATTGTACTTTTGGCAGTTTGTGTATTCATGTTTGCAACACCGTACAATAGCATGTTTATGTTGTGATCTGATAATTGAGTGCTCCAATCTAAGAAAAAGCAATTGAATGGATTAGTGCAGCAAGGTGTTCTCGAACATTGGGAATGATTAAGCGTTGCTAAACGCTAGGCTACTAAAATATACTACTATACTAAAAGGTGTAGCATGCTTTCACGAAAAGTGGCATTCTTCACCATTGTGTATCAGATCGTGATTCTGCTTCTGCGAGCACGTGATCATCTTAAAAAAGCATATCACAATTTTCGACACTATCATCCGTTTTGTGAAAGATTTTCGGACCCACAATTGATTACTTTGTATCAAGAAAAAGCGGCAAACACAAAAAGGAAATGGAAAAAAGTCCACCTTCGCCCACTAAACGAAGCTTGTATAAATATGAATACACATACAACAGCATATAGTAGTCAAAATTTTAAAAAGTATAATACTTTCAGTATAAAAATGCTTGTCAAACATACACAGAAGTAAATAAATATAAAACAGATGGTGGAATTCAATTGTACACATCGTATTAACTTATGATAAGTATAAGCAAAAATGTTGCCACCTTTCTCATCATCAATCTTTAAATCAGGAGCGAATTGTCATTAGAGCATTAAGATTATTCGGTCTTGCAGATTAAACATTTGTTTCTCACATGAGATATGCACAACTGTTGTTCATTATCCGGTAAAATTTCCGCGTTGGAGATCATAATCCATAAACAGTAACTTACTACACTCTGTTCTCTGATTGTCGTTTTTATGTTTTCTTGTCGCAATGTTTTTCTTCATTTTCATCAAGTTTTTTAGTTGTTTGGGCATGTCTGGTCTTTCTACATTGCTAACTAAAAGTAATTATTAACTGTTTTCTTCGACAGTTTTATACCATTGTGTGCTCAATATTTTTCTTTTGTCTGTTTACTCTTATATATTGTTAGAAAACGATATATTATTTTAAGTAATGTTTTATATATAGTAGAATTGATAAAACTGTCATTATGAATCCAATTCAAGAACAATAATTTCGTTCTCCGGGGATATAAGTCGAATAATGGGTGGTTGTTGTCCTAAACATGCAAAACATAAGTTTGTCATCAAATGATATACTGTTTTTTGTGTTCGAAGAATTTTCCTTAAACCACATTATAAACTTATTACTCGTGATTGTTGTTAATAGAACATAGAACCAACACGCCGTGTTAAAAGAAACTATGTGCTTTAGCTTATTCGTTGTTTAAGTGACTTTTCCCGTAAAATAAGTAAAGCATTGCTGGTAGTCAGTTAAATTATTAGGAAAAAATAGTTAGAAATTACTGAAAAAGCTGTTTACAATTGTCGTTAGGCACTTATAGTGTTAAACTTACTAGGACACGTTTCATTCTGTATTTTATCGTTGCACGTCTTTTTAATATTTCGAGGTTGTGATGAGGAACGTGATTCAAAAATATTGAATAAACTTGCTATTCTGACGCCTAATGATCGTGAGCGTTTATGTGTTATTCCACTACGTAGTTCGGAGGCCATTTCTCAAATAAAATGTTATGGCTTCAATTTTTACTCGATTATGTAGGGACTCTAAAACAAATCTTAATACTGTAGTAAACGTAATATGATAGATAAGATGATTGCTTATTTACTTCTGCTAACTTGAAATTCTCTTATTAAATAATATTTAACTTACTTTTTCTCTAGTGTTTGTTCTTTAATCTTGCTGTATTATAATCATTATCGAACACTAACATTTCTGTTTATTTCATCCAAAAAAATATACTACGTATTAAAAGTTGATGTGTGAAGTTTGCTGTTTTCACCTGTATTAATCATCGGTACATTAAATTTAAAGTAATGATTCATTTAGTTTTTAGTTAAGAGCTTGAGTCAATATACGTTATAGATAAACACCGGTTTTGTTTTCTTCTACAAAAGTGTGCATCTAAACTCAAAAATCCATGTACATTCTTCTTCTTTCATTAAAAATGGATGCACTTACTGAATAATGTTTTTACATCTATAATATAACCGGTGCATAAGAAAGAAAAGCTTTTTTCTGTAGAGGAAGGACCGGCAATCATATGAATAACACAATATGGCATGGTGATCACGAATATCATACTTTAAAGCTTTAGTTTCCTGCTTGTCAAGCACCTGCTCTGGTCCTGTGATGAAAAGTTATCTATTTTTTCTTATTAATATTACGCTCAGTTTGTTTTCTACCCAATTCTTTATCTTCATCATCTTCTCCATTTCGTATAACGTACTTCAACTTCTCAAGGGTTTTGATTCAAATTTTACGACAAAAGTTGAATATTGTCATACGACTATGCCTCAATTTCGTTCCTTACTTTTCTTCCTATACTGAAGTTATATATTAAAAATAAATCACATTGTTGTTTGACATACATCTTTATAGACATGATAAGCCACACTGAATGAATCGAATGCATTGTGCTTAAAACTCTGCTGCGAAGCATTTCTGGTTTATAGAAACTGATTGAGTGAGAAATAAGTAATAAAGCCGCTGTTTAGCCTTATTATCATTTTCATTTCATCATGTATTTTTCAACCGGACCGCTATCTCCTCAATGATGCACTAGCCAGTTAATCGTGATATGTGGAAGATTTATGAAATTCAATCTTTTTTGACGCACAAGGATGCATCTTAATTGGTGTCTGCTCAGCTATCTAATAGAAAAGGAGAAATATATATCGATAAGAAAAAGATGATATCAGCTAAGTATTAGAAATCATGTATGCAGAATAAAAAGGAAATAAAGTGAGCTAACTAATTCGGCTGAACATTCTTCATTCCTTCATCGTACAGTCAATATCCCGTATTGTACTTTTACTCTATATATTAGTGAGAAACACAATATATGAAACCATGTAACTATGGATGATGACAATGTTTTCTTCGTTACATTTTGCTGTGCAATTGTTTTTCGTTCAATGGAATTTCAAAATAATGACATAGATATGACGATTTCCTTATCAGAGGGGACTTTTCATAATGAATAAAGCCTTTTACTTCTTTTACGCATAATTTTGTAAATATTTATATTGTTCCCTTGACGAAAGTCAGGCTCTTATGAAATAAATAGTTTATTTGTCTATTTATCTGTCCATATAGCTGACCTGATCCCCTCGATCGTAACATCTGAATATCTAAATATCTGAACATCTAGATACTATGTAAATTACAGATGTTCACAAATCAGACCGATCTCAAATTATTTTGAATTAGTTTTCATCCGAGTCGTGTAACGCGTCGTTTATGTTTATAACGGTGACTAATTTTCTCGTTAACCACTCTACTTTACACATCATTCGATAGAGAATTTCACGGGCTTCAAAATAATATATAAGATAGTCTTAAGATAATATAACTCGGTAGTCTAAGATCCGAAATACTTGGTAGCATCTCAGCAAACCGGTGGGTCAATGTGGTTCATGTTTATAATAATGACTTATTTTCTCGTTAACCGCTCTACTTTAAAGCGTGAAAAATTGAAAATACCGGAATTTAGGATTTATCAAAAATTTTCCTTGTCATACTGTTTGAACACTTCTGTGGTAGATCCAAACTTTTTGAGATTGCTTTTCAATAGTTTTGTTTATCTAGTCTCCGGCAGTTTCCCACAAAATATCTTATTATATCGCGATGTTGTTAAATTAATTTTTCTGAAATGTAATAACGCTTAATCTGTTATTTATATTTTTTCAATTTATACAATTTTTTATATCATGGATTATATTTGCTGTGTTTATCAATAATTGTAAAAATAATGAATTAAGACAATTCACTGTTACCACAACCGTCACATTTTCGAAACAAACATTTTCAATATATGTACTATTTTTATGTTTTTAATATAATATTTCTGTTGTTTGAAAGTGTACATTTTGTTATTATACTTTAAGCTGCGGGTGTGAGAAAATGAGAAAAGGTTTTGCTAAACGCTGGCAAAAGAATGAATGTATCCTTTAAATTTTACCACCTTTTGAAGAACAGACCGAAAAAGAATAGAAAACGACTTTTTAAGAAATAGCTGAAAGCGCGGGAGTTCAGTCGTTGATTAATAACTCGAGTTGTTTATTATAACTATACGCCGTCAGTTTCTGAAGTCAAAAGACATTCCATCTTTTGATATTCATTTTATTTTGCTATTTTTAACATTGTGCAACACGATGAGAATGTGCCTCTTTCACCTTTCCAGTAAAGTCAGTTTGTATTCCGTATATTATGTATGCTCTGTATTTTTGCTAAAGAAAATGTAATCTCTAACTCAACTACAAAGTAGATGGATAGATCACTCTTTCTAAAGAACTTGTACGTTTTTTTAACGTATGAAATCGAACGAAAATCTGCTCTTCTTTTTTGAATATATATTAAAAAATATTTATATTATTTTAGTTGTTACTATGTGAAACCTCTATCTCTCCACAAAAAATCGAAAATGTATAGATGGGTTGTGTTATTTACACTTACGAACGACTACACGGTGTAACATAACCTTTTTCTCCCCCCATACACGACAAAAGACACATAAAATAAAAAACGATTTATACCAAATTGAAGCCCGTCAAAAACTGCATCTACCAGTGCAATTAGATTGAATACTGCTTTAGTGAATGTTACAATATCTTGTGCAACATATTATAAT
>CAJNOQ010006601.1:0-13399 GCA_905250885.1 Didymodactylos carnosus
CGAATGAAGTGTGTTCTTCAAAATCCACTACTAGCTCAATTCGAAATAATTGACGACTTTTCGGTTACAATCGAAATACTAAAAGCCCTAAAAACAAATGACAATGTTTTTGGGGCTCTTCGTATTTTAAGTACAGCATAAAAAGCGTCAATTATTTTGAACCTGAGCTAGTGGTGGATTTTGAAGAACACACTTCATTCGACAAAACAAGACGCTTTCCAGGATTCTACGATATTCTTTCCGAATATTATAGGATAGACGAAAAGAGAAAAAACGGTAACGCACAGAGATTCCGGTAGCAGAGTTACGCGTTTTTCATGTAAACTATTAACAATTACGTACACGTTGAAGAATAAAATTGAATTTTAAAACTCGTACAAACAGAACTCGTGACAGAAACTCGTACAAGCGATTGTAAAGTTTGTAAATCTGAAATGTAAAGTTTATGAGATTATTACAACCAATGCAAGTTAGCATCGGTTTAAAGTTGTATGAATAATAAAAAATAAATTGACATTTAAAACATCAGCTAATATCCTTTTCTGTTGATTTTGTCATTTATATGTTGCGGTAACTAGGTGTCTTGCATGCAGGTACAGAAAAACAAATAAGACATTGCGCCACAGATTAAATAACATCCAGTAACATAAACACTTCCACTTCACTCTCATCTGCAAAAAACCACCAAAAAGTTCATAACGGATATTAAAAACTTCAATGTGTTTATTCTGACTCTCAAAAACAAAAGAACTATATTACTCAATGATCAAACTTTGATCATTAATGTGTGGTCCTGTTGATGTAGCATCATTCTTTCTATAGTGTGTAGGAATCATAACGTTATAATCGAGAGCTCGTAGTAGTAGAGACGTTTGAGAAGGAAAAAGGTTTAAAATTAGAATTATTTGATGAAATATAAAACTTCAATGCTTGAATGATTGATTAATTAGAGGATTCGCTTTGTTGCAATTTGATCTTGTATTTTAACCAATAAGACGCGAAAAATGCCTCATCTGCGACATCTATTCAAAGAAATTTCGACATTGATAACTATGCTTGCTTTCCTAAATCTCCGATGGAAGACAAAGCAATAGCTATTTTAATAAGGACTCACACATTTCGTTTAAAGGCAGATGAACCTGAACAATGAAAAGATTTTGTCCAACAGCATTACTTCTACGACTTATCAACTTTAAAACCTCAAAAAAAACCTCTAAAGAAGCAAAGGACGGAACGGTTTTTCATAAAAAAAATATTAGACTCAACACCTAAAAAGTTAAAAAAGCCAGAAAAATTAAACGTATGGAAAGGAAAACAACATAGTTGAACCTCTGTTTTATTTAGTAGCAGTCTACACCATCCTCATAGGCTAATTGTAACCTTAAGATCAGGTAATGTTAGCATTATGTTTAATAGTACCAGACCGCAAGTATCAGAAGGATGTGAGAGGGTAGGTGCACCCCGAATAGTGAAAGGCTATTAAAAATTTAATTTTTTCACAACATCTCAATGGAGTGTATTCCATAGACTATATTCAATTTAAACCATCTCAAAGGTACATTCGGTTTTACATCTCTTAATGTTTAATTCATATTTGCAGTACTGAATAACACGATAGACAAGAGGACTTGACACTGCTATCATTATGAAAAACTAAAATTCACTGTAATTTTCATCGTGACTTCAAATTTACCACAGTTTTTCTAACTGAATTTTGATTCAATTGCAAATTCTAACTATAAAATTTCCACTTTGACGTTGATTCCACAGTGAAAGGATCCACTACTATTAACTTTAACATAGATTTTTCATTCAAACTCTGGAAGAAAAATTCGCATTTAGGATTGTTGATGATTATGAACAGTTTTTGAGAATATTTTTTAGCCATTATTTATTTTTTTACTGTGTTTTACCATTTTGTATTGTATAAAAATGATTGATTGATTTGCAGAAAAGAAAAGATCTTGATTATTTCATCAAAAGTGTTGACAGATCTTCTGAATAACTTTTACCGAGCGAATAGTGAAGCAATCTATTTTTCTCAGTTAGGTATCTGTCATGTATATATATATCTTCAACACTGAGATCACAGCTTTACAATTGAACAGGAAGTAGAAAAAACAGATTACGCGATCTAATAAAGAATTCATTTATTCTTTTTTCTCAGTAAGATATCCTATCATGCGTAGAAGTCTGCTGTCGACAACTTTTGTCTTCAAGCAACCTTCAGTCCAATTTTTGTAAATACGATAAAACAAAAAAGAAAACTTCATTGATCGTCAAAAATTTTTCTTCTACATTATTTCTTATATAATATATAAAAGGTTTATTAATTATTATGTTCTACTAACAGTCTGTACCATATTCTTATTTAAAATAATCCAAAAAATTTAGTTTTATATAATATAGGATTTTATACATATCAACAAAAAATGCCTGACAGTAGAGAATCCTGAACGCTCGGTACCCTAGTGAATGTACTTAAGACCAAGTACTTGGATAAGTAATGTTTAGAGTACCTGGAATTTTTTACAAGTAAAAAAGGTACTTATCAAGTAATTTAACAAGTTTAAGTACTAGATAAGTACTTCATCAAGTATTTGGCGGGTAACCTGGTAAGTACTTGCGAAATATACGATACGCAAGTATTCGAAGTTTTTCCAAGTACTTGGCACATATTAAATCTAAAAATGCTTAACAAGTGCTCACCAGATACTTCGGAAAATTTGCAAGTAGCTAAGTACTTGATCTCAATTACATTCACCTTTGTTTAACACAAAAGGTTCGTATAATGTTTTTCGATAAGTTATACTGGAATTAATTACTTGGATCACTAATTCTGAAAACCCTCTAGATAGATATTGTCTTTTCCGACATTTTTGTATAGTGATCGATTAAGTTTTATGATGCTTTTGGATGTGAATGCGAGTCTGACTTTTTACGTTCTGTTTTAAATAAGAATATTCGTTTTTGAATCGATATGTCTCTTTTAAGTGAAAACAGTTAGCTTGTTTCCATACCAAGCATCATATACTACCTCAAATCATTTTATAATTGGAAAATGTCTTATATTTTGTTTTAATGAATTAATGTTGTATATATTTCAAGTTCTAATTTATTTCTCTAATTTACGATTGATGAAATGATAGTGCAGCAAATTTTTGATGGCTAATCACTTTAACTTCTCTTTGTCTTGTAAGATTGTTTTATATCATTTTATACTCAACAATATGATGTACTGAACGAGATAAAATACAAAAGATTTCCATTAACCTTTCTGTAGTTTCTATTTTTTTGAACACTTCATATATATACACTTTTATGTGTTAGATAAAAATTATTTTAAATCAACCCAAAACATAAAAATAAACACCGTTAATTTTTCATAGAGAGAGAGAGAGAGAGAGAGAGAGAGAGAGAGAGAGAGAGAGAGAGAAAGAGAGTAAAAGAAACCTCTTTATACTTCTTTTACTCGTATCTATATCATACAATGTTAAAATGAATAATATATTTATGCACACACTATAGTCTCAAAAATTCCAAACGTCGAAAGGTGATAATAAACCGATT
Organism: Didymodactylos carnosus; assembly: GCA_905250885.1. NCBI lineage: Eukaryota > Metazoa > Rotifera > Eurotatoria > Philodinida > Philodinidae > Didymodactylos > Didymodactylos carnosus. The sequence continues at coordinate 3,571 of CAJNOQ010006601.1, forward strand.
AGAAAAATTGAGTGAAAAAAAGAAACCTAAAATGTCAATGTTGAATTTAACAAAGTGAAAAGACGTTCTCACAAGGTATGACTATAGGAGAAAAGTGTATTCATATCGAATGTCATTATATGAATAATTTATTTTTCAGTTTTTTGTTTTTTTATGTCATATACATAGATACATTCTACAATATCTTCGACAATTCAAGATAACTAAAATAAAAAGTGAAAGATCAGTTTTCTGTAAACATTTTATCTTGTACAGAACGATTCAATTATATAATGTTTTTCTGCAGCGTTTTCGATACAGATTCTAGAAGAGGGGGAGGGGGGAGGTAAGTCTTACTAAGTAAAAAATAGTGTTGTAAGCAACTGTGTTTTTACTGGTTAATAAACATGTTACTCAGATGAGTAAATATGTTAATAATGTTCCAAAAATTTTAGTGGATAACTAAAATTGTTTCTGATCAGAGATGGGCAAGTCCGGTGTTTTTCAGTATGAGTCAAGTCCGGTAGACTAAGTTCGAATCAGTTCCAGTCAGCTAAGCTTTAAGTCTGATATCAATCCCAGCATACATTATTTTCCATTTCAGTTCTTTTTCTTCTATTTTTTCACCAGAAAAACATTGTTTCTTTACATGACTATAGTAACAAAACGCAAAAACAACAAAATTTTTTGTGAATGTTATAAAAAAAAAGGATAAGCTAGGACTTTTTGTTTCCTTTTCTTATACGAAAATGAAAAGAAAAGCCTAATTCATAAGAGAAAAGTTACATTTGAGTACAGTAAGACGCGAGAGTTTTTCTCTCCATTTTTGATCTCTGTGATCATATAGGAAAACCGTTGACAGAACACTCTCAATCGGAGCCGAAGTGCTGGGCGCGCATAATATCTTTGTTGCTAGCGTGCTCAATATCGGGTACAGAGAAGATTTATTGAAAATTAAACTACTATTTGTATCTTCTTTCAAATAACGTAAAATTTCCTCAGCAATAACATTGTCTGGTATTGCTATAGAACTCTTTTGGTTTTTTAGGCAGACGAGCGTTTAGTGCAAAGAAATGATTCAATCAGCAAAAAAATAAAAAGACAGCCGTCTTTTGACCACAACTCATCTTAACGACCACGCAATAACATCAAAGAGATAAAAGAGTGAACAGATTTGATCTGAAAAGTCCAGTCACACCTGTAAAAAAAGAATGAGTCCTAGTCGGGACTTAGACTAGCTCATATCTGTTTCTGAGCATTTTTTTTTTCCGAATAAGGTAGTTAAGGGAGATCACTGTCAGAAAAATTAGGCATTTTACAGTTTCAATAAGTGGTGCATCATACTACACAATATTTTTAATGATAAAGTCACACTCATCATTGTCGTCTTGATGGGTTCGTAGAATTTTGAAGAAAAGTTGATTAAACTTGGCTACAACTTAGGATACGTGTTCGTACAAGAAAATTAATATCGTGAGAACGTCATGTTCTTGTTTGCCTGAGAGAAGACTTGTTTCCAAAAAGGTACAGTTTTTGAATGTTAGTCTTATTTCAACAGCACTTGTAAGATAATTTGGCAGGTAATAAGAGCTTATGTGATAAATGTCGAAGAATATGATTTGACTCTGCATTAATTTACTAAATATCCTATTACTAAATATTCTAATTACGCATTAGTTATTCACTGACGCTTTGTTAGAACTAGTAGGTTGAATTTATTGATGGACCTTCACATATAATGTATGTTATAGTTAAACTATACTTTTCTATTCGAAACCACAAATAAGTTGTTGTTTTTTTTAACCTTGCATTATTATATTTTCTTTTCGAACAAATTTTAATTTGTAAAGCTCTTCTTTTCACTTTTCTTTTTTTTGGAAATGTCAAATCAATCATATAATACTTTAATGCGTACATTTCGAAACAAAAAAAATTTTTTTACTCGACTATTGACGTAATATTTCATGAACTATTAGAAAGAGCACATATTTACATGTAAAGTTTTTTTTTTGTTGCCTCATATCTACAAAAAAAAAGAATATAGAAAGTTGAATATATACACTGTACTCAGCGATTATTCAACAAACATTCATTATATATATACACAGAGAATCTATATGTGATTTAGAACAACTATATACTTCTTTTGTACGTACAAAGATCTTTATCAAAATGTCCTATAGTAGTTAACTGATGTATAATTTTATCAAAAATAATTGTTTCCACTTGCAAGAATTTTATGGTTCTATCGATTCTTTAGTTCATATTCTTTCTGTAAGAATGTTTAAGTGTTTGTATGAGTGATAAATCTCTAATTGAGTAGAGCGATTAGGAAGACAGAATGAGATTCGTCAAAAAACAGTTTTATTGCGTGTTCTTTCCTGTAAACGCCTCCAATTTTGCAAATAGTAATAACGTCTCGTTTGCAAGCATATAAGTATGATTTGTGGTCTACTACTTTTGCATATGTCTGTTACTACCACCCATTACATGTATTATATATCTTATATTGTCTACATGCGTGTATGTGTGTATATATATATATATATGTACACGAAATGAAGAAAGTATTTCTTTTTTGTAAGTCATTGATTTTTTTTCTCCACTTTACACTTGAAATTTCCAGTTATTTATATATACGTAGTCAATGTAAAGGAAAAACATAGTTGAAAGATTTAAAGACATTCTGAACATAATATCAGACTCATTACTGAACCAGTTTAGGAGGGATACGCTAGCATGTGGATATGCCAGGTAATTTTCATAAACAACTATGTTGATATATATAAAGAGTTAATATCTTAATAATCATCATCATTTGACAGGTGACAATCACTACTGTTGCCAATCTCTAGTTGGTATGAAACCGTTAAAGTTGTTTGTTTGTTTATTCATATATTTTTGTGTAAACACGAGCAATTTATTCTTCAATCCAACTAACTATTCTTTGTTGTTTGTTTTTATTTTACTAGAAACTATTATTTTCTTTTTTCCGTTTTGTGCACAGGCATCTATATACAAGAAATGATCTTCTTCTTTTTGTTCTTTTTTTATATTATTGACGGATTTTTTTCCTCTTCATCGTGTTATTAAAGTAATAATAATCGATTGACTAATCTTGTTATAAAAACGAGAAGAAAAAAAAATCTGCTAAAATGTCGTGATATATAAAACAAATTATATATTCCAACCACACAAGAGATAATTGTAATATATGTTCGATTTAGTAAATGATAACTCTTAAAAATTCATGCGAGAATATAAAGTAGTGGTGTTGGGGCCAGGTGGTGTAGGCAAGAGTGCCTTAACAGTGCAATTCTGTCATGCAAAATTTGTTGAAAAATATGATCCAACAATCGAAGTACGAACAACAAAAAGTATTCAATCAACGAAAAATATATAACATTTTTTTTTTGTTTTTAGGATTTTTATCGAAAAGAAATTGAAGTCGATGGAGAACCTGCCTATTTAGAAATATTAGATACAGCTGGTGATTATTACTAAGAAGTTTTTTCTTTATTTCAGTCAAGTTTTCTTTAAAAGTATTCAGATTTTTTTGATATGTTTTTTAATATAGCTTTTCTAGACACCGTCGATCTATGATCTTTTGGAAAGGGGAGGAATATTTATGAAACTAAAAAAAATTGTGTTTGAGCAAAAACGTAAAAAACTCATAATTTTTGCTTTTGAAGCCTAGGTTCCTCTATATTCGGCTATATTTAGTCTAAGATCGAACATTTTCTCCGAAGAGAAGGGAGAGAAGTTAAAGAAAACTAACTATACAAAAATTATTATGTTATAATCCCGCTGCTATTTTCTTTTTCTAGGTACTGAACAGTTTGCTTCTATGCGTGATTTGTACATTAAAAACGGTCGTGGTTTTTTAGTGATATTTAGTTTAACAAATTGGCAAAGTTTCTTAGATATACGAACTGTACGCGAACAAATATTGAGAGTTAAAGGAACCGATAATGTACCAATATGTTTAGTCGGAAATAAAAATGATGCTTTAACACAACGTGAAGTATCACAACAAGATTCATTAAATTTAGCACAATTATGGAGCTGTCCTTATATTGAAACATCAGCCAAAACATCGTCAAATGTAAACGAAATGTTTGCTGAAATTGTTAGAGAAATTAATTCACGTTTAAAATTAAAGAAAAATAAACGAAAAAAGACAAAATCATCATCGATGTTAACCTGTTGTTCAACACTATAAATTTATTTCTCATATTTTCCATTGAATAACGATTACAATCGAAAACGGTTTATGATACGTTAAAAAAAAAGTAAGTACATATTCGTTAGAAGAGATCATATAAAGTCGTACAATGTTTGGCAATCATCTTACTATGAATAGTATTTGTATGAAAAAATCTTAGACTTCAGAAGAGAACAGTATTATTCAATCTGTAAGCTACAGAATGATGCTGTTATTAAAATCAAAATTCAGAAAAATAGATAAGATTTAGTTTAAAATAGTACTCTATTTGAGAGCACTATTAACCCTTTCAATTGATAATTAAAAATATTCACTTATTAGGGGAGTTCTTTCTTTCGAAAATGTCTATTCTATGTACAGTTACGTATTCTACGGAGCTATTTTTAATTATAGGAGTTCATGTATTATTGGTTTCGCTTCAATGAATTTAATCAATGATGTTCTAAAGTTCGTTTAAGTTATTTATGTGGTCCTTCATTATTGTTATAACTGTGTTCATTTTTCTTCATCATCTTGCTAAACACAGATTAAATTATTTGTTTTGCTTGTTTTCTATTTTCTTCAGTTTTAATTTGATCTTTTCTTTTTTGTTCTACACAGTTTTTGTTTTTTTTACTTCAAGTAGATAGCAAACATACGCAATGAAACTGAGATACGACAAAGACCGTCTGATAAATAAAAAAATTGACTTTTTTTTTACTTACCGATTTGAAGACATATTATCCAGATGGTATAACAGTAGATAATGATACAAAGAAAATATGTTGATATTTGCTTGTGAACACGTAAATGATTGTTTGTGATGTTTTCTTTTTTGATAAATATCTGTTTATTTTTCTAGTTTATTTCCTTCACGATTACCATTGTTGCGTACATTTCATACTATATTTATTATTCATGTTCATCCTAATTTTCTTCATTTTTATTCAAATATGGCTGCAAGACAAAAGTGCCTTAAAAATCATACAAAAACGAACATCTAGGAAAGAAACAGGGGAAGAAAATGGATCAAAAAAGTAAGGCATAAGCAACAAGCTGGTCACTGTGAATCATAAATGTCATTCTGAGCTTCAGAACCAGTTTTCGCTAGTTGTCATAGTATGGTACAAGCAAGCGATCACATGGTCTGTCGGATCTCTTACAACTGTTGTTTATGAACTCTTCCTGGTAGCAATTTATTTTCATCCCAGACCATTTTGACAAGATTTTCATAAGAGTGTGTCTTATCCTGGAAGGATGACACTATAGATTTGAACCTGAAGTGTTAAGTTTTCTCAGGGTTATCATAAAAATACGGTTCAAAAACTATACGTTCGTGTAGCAAAGACTTCGACATGAGTGCTGAAAAGCTCGAGGTACTCTTAAAATGTAGCTAAGACTTAGGGCTACAACTTAGCAGAGTCAGATTTTGAAGATTTTTGTTTAGTTTTCTACAAGCTTTTATGAAAAAAGTTGGAGAGAGTTTCATTTTCAAGTTCAAAGTGCATTTCCTCAAAAACTGAATTGAAAATCAAATATTCGGCTTTTGCTAAATTGTGGCACCAAGTCTTGTTAATACAAGTTAAGTCTACCACAAGCTTTGTAGCACTCAAACTGATGAATAAATCTTTGCCGCACGAATAGTTAAAACACAAAAAAACGCCGTTCATTTGTTGGTGCACTTTAGCGCTTGTAGGCAAATACTTGTCACGTTTTAATAAAAGGTGACATAAAGTTGTCTCATTTTCACCAAAAAGGGTTGCTTTACAAATCTACCCGTTTAGAAAATAGTTTAATTGCATAAGTATGGTGGAAAAACCTAGAATTCAAATATTTTATTTTTCCAGGTGAATAATGAACGAACAGCTTTATTCACTAATATTATCTAACCTAAAGGTAACGATCACGAAGTTACCGGCCATGAAATTATTCAAATCGTACTTTCTTAATTATCAAATTTTTTTCAGGCTCTGTTGAAACGTTACTGAAAGATTTGATTTTACCGTAAAATTGAAGCTTCTCAAAAAAGATACAAATTCATTCTAATTGGCTTTATAAGATCAAACAACATCAAACGGGGCATAAAAAACTGAGTGTGAGTGAGTTTGCAAAAATAAAGTATCTGTTTTGAGACGTAACCTCGTAAAATTAATTTGGCTATAGCATAACAACTGAAGAAGTTCCGTGCAATAAAACTTGTTTCACTTAGGAGAGAATATGAATTATAAAACGCACACTATATCGTAGAAGAACTTTTTTGTGCTTATAAGAAACCAATGTCATTAATCTTTATAAGGAAATTAAAAAATTATCACATTAAAATTTTGGTTTGCTCACGATATTCTCTCTTCTAGCACGACATTTTCATGTGCAGTGTAGATGATTAAGTTGGAAACTGAAATACACTAGCATAGAGGAAAAAGGAAATTAAATGTTCAATTTTAAGTTGCAGATAGACTTGATTGTTTAGTTAAAATAAAATAGTTTTAGTTTAGATAAAATAGAAAGGATAGTTAAAGTTTGTTTATACACGCAGTTCAACTTCTTTCATCATATTGTAACTTCAATGTATGGTCATATCATATTCTTCTTCTGTACATGGTACATTTTGAAACGTTCAGAGCAGAAGTACTATTCTTAAAAAAATCTCTTAGAAAAATCACTGCAACAGATAATAGAAAAGTAATATAGTTTTACTTAGTTTATCAAAACTTTTTCAATCAAACATCAATTTTCAATTTCATACAAAATTTTTCATCATAATTCACAATCTGTGTTCTAGTACCATCACCTTATTAGGCATGTCAAATAAACTTATATAAAATTATTTTCAATTCATACTATATATCTCCTACACTGTAATTTTTAATTAATTTCCACTTTATAGAAAATCGACCGAAAAATCGCCGGGGATTTTCTACTTTATAGAAATTTCTCGACAAATTTCCAACTTGCTAGGAAATGTTGATTTTCTACTTCATAGAAAATCTACTCGATTTTCCATAAATTCGATTTTCTATAAAGGTGGAGAATCGCTGAGGATTTTTTAGAAAGTGGAAATTCGCCCAGGAATTTCAAGACCAAATACTTATTCATTGTTTTGTTTTGCAATCAGTGTAGGTATAAGAGGGTTAAGTAAAGACACTCATATTACACTTAAATCAACTTTGACAGTTTCCACTTTAGACCACAATTCTACCTATGCCAGCAAGAATTTTGATTTAGGCAACGACAGTGGTGGCGTGAAGTTTTGGTAGGAAGATCCGAAAAGCGGGATGTTCACCAGAAATTTCTCAGTAGCATGAGCGGGGTCAACCCCAGTACAACCTGGTCGCTCCGCCACTCGGTGCAGACCCGCCAAGGACTTTCCAATTTATGGAAAATCAAAAAGAAATTTCTACTTTCTTGAAAATTATTTATGGAAAATCAAGGAGAATTTTTTAGATTGTTTGAAATTCGATTTTCTATAAACTGAAAAATCCTCGCGGAATTCCCATATGTACTCTCTGAAAATCGCTGAGCATTTTCCATAAATAATTTTCAACCTTACAGTGTAGAGAAAATTAGAATTTTTAGATCATCAATATCGTGAACATAATAATTAATCGTTTTATTGTGATTCTCTCGTCTCTTGTGTTTTTGAAAACATTGAAATGTTAGTATACATACTTTTTAACATTTCGTTCGGTCTAAAAAGTGTTTCTGACTCATTTAAAAATTCTAATTCCTTTTTGAGCCAAAATAAGAGAATTTCCTTCATTCTCCGTGCGAATTATATTATTAAACAATTTTAATGATCGCATACAGATCATGTAGTGAAAAGTCGTAATAGTACAAACAGAAATAAAGAAGAAGAAAAATCATTTTACTTGATATGATAGATTGAAACTTCTCTATATTTAACAAAACATTGACGAAAACGAAGAGAAGAGCAGAGAAAAAGTGTATGTGAAACAAAAACTAGGAAGCGAAGGAGAGAATAAAATAGAGTATCACATTTTATACTTTCATCCATCAAGAAACGAGTTGTTTTCTTTTGATAAAATGACTAATGAAGACGACCAAACACCGATATTAAAGAATAAACTAACGATTAACATCAATGACGTTGATGATGAATTGATTCTCAATAAAAATCAAATCCAAAAAGTTCAATGCCCAACATGCCGTGGAAATGGAAAAATTTATAGAACTGACTCAAGTGGTTTGGTTGTATTAATTCCATTGTGCGATAAACGATTAAAACCAAAACATACATGGATTTGGATACTATTAACATTTTCGTTTTGTTTCATATTTGCATTTACTTGCATATTTTTTCTTTTACCACGTTTAGTACTTCTTCAAGTAACAAATAGTTTAGTTATTGATGATGTTAATTCTACACGAACAAATTCGACATTTTCTATGAGATTCCTATATCATTTTACTCTAAATTCAAAAAACTATATTCCAGTTAACTTGATCAATGTTACATGTGTGATCGAAGATGATTTGGAGATTGTTGGAAGATCCTACAAACTCTATTCAAACAATATTCGAATATTACCACGTGCAATATTAAATTTATCCATACCGTTGGAATTAGAATTTCGAAATACAACCGTACCGTTCCGTCAATGCCAAGGCCAATTTAAACAAATGTTATTAATGAAAATAGAAACTTTAGTCATCTACAACGATCTACTAGCACGATCGCAAAGTACATCACTAACATCTTATCAATATGCTTTATGTAATAAAGGTATTTGGATCAAATAAAATACATCATTTTCTTACTTTATATCAGTTTATGAAGATGTGTTGATTAAGAAAGTATTCCATATAAACACCGATTTCTCAGCTTTCCATACGATTCAGTTATGAGTTAGCTTTTTCATAACCATAATGCTTTCTAGTCAAGATTGACTTTTATAGACTCCAGGCTAAACTAGATTTTTAATATAAGAGCCATTGCATACCTTACCGTTAACGTTTCACCGACTGCCTATTTACACAGAACTTTTAAGACTTTTCGTTTCCAAAATATTTTTGCAATTGATCAGATGCGGAAGTTTATATCTTTTACCTACAAGCAGTTGAGAGGAACAATGAATTCGTCACACTCTTATAGTTAGTTACAGATAAAAAATTTTAATCTTTTGTACCGTAAAATCTGATTGTTGTTTTTTTCCTATACAACTATAGCATACATATGCGAAATAAATCGGACAGTAAAATCAAACATTTATCTATGTGCAACAAAACTATGTTGGTTTTTGAATAAAATTTGACAAAAATTTCTTTTCTTCGTTACTCGAAAATGAAAAACAAACGAAATAGAGAGTCCGAACTAGAAGATGAATTTTTTGTTTTCATAAGTTGACTGTTGGTGTGTCTTATCGATCAACAATTTTCCTTTGGTGACTCTCATCGTTACAGTGCCGTAGCTAGAGGAGCAATCAACGTTTCCCGCCTCTCAAAACGCGTGCGCAGAACTTCACGCAAAAAAATTCATAGATGTCCAGTTATCATTATCCAGATAATAGCTATATAAATAGGATTTAAGGATATAAGGATAGAAAATAAGGATTTAAGAAGATAAGAGACACAAGGGACGGTGTGGGGGTGTGGGAAGGTGGCAGCATGAGAGTGAGTCACGAGACA
>CAJNOQ010006602.1:0-13398 GCA_905250885.1 Didymodactylos carnosus
AAAGGTGCAGTTACACGGACTTTCCAGACAACCTGTTATCAAATCTTATTGTACGGTATGTGTTAGACCCTGAATCTATCGTTTATTTTTTGCACGAATGCAAACAATAGAAGATCGAAACAAAGTTTTAATTTTTTCTAGGAAGTGTCAGACTTTTTGGGGAACTATCTACCGGAAAACCCGATCACTTTCAAGCTAATCAGCTTCTATATGTCAAACAAAATCTGAGTTGCCTTCAAAACTACAAGGTGTTTTCACGGATAAAATCAGTTGAATGGAACATACCGCAACATTGTGCATGAAACGCAACTAGTTAAAATAGTGGACTTCGAAAATAGTTTTGTCTTGCGTTAATCATTTACGATTTGAACAAAAAACTCATTTGATGATGGTATATCGTAACAGCCAATATGACATGTATTATAAAAACAAAGAATAGCAAAAATAATCAACAATGTATGTACAAGAAAGTGACTCAACAGATTGCCAATAATCAAAAGTGACTTTTGTTAGATTTAGTTATTTATTGATCAAAACCACATTTAAAGTCTCTGGATTCTTAGGTCGGTTTATGCCCCCAAGATTGCTCTTTCTACCGGTGAAAACCCAAACTCGATAGCTATCAGTGTTGCCGAGTTATTCAACCAATAACCGACTGCATTCTTATCTATTTTGAAACGGACAGTAGTAGTAATTAATGTTAGATCTATTGAAATTTCTCTAATTCGTAGAGAGTTTATCCTCTAAACTATCTGTTGTAATTGATGCAAATCTTCAGACTATTAAAACAATTCTCACAATCAAGGTACTTTTCGAATATATTGCAAACTACCAGAGATAGTTATGCAAATTTTACAATCAAATTGTTAAAAAGTTAGAGTAAGCTTTGTTCGTTTTAATGATTTAACTTTCTTATATGACTGTATGTTCGTCTATTATCACCATTTCTCTCGTTCCAAATTATACAGATGTATTCCAGAATATGATACGATTTTGATGAACGGATTAGTTCTATTTTCTTTTTCTCAATGAATAGCAAAATAATTCTATATGATTCTTTGAAAAAGGTCTTATATCGAATAAAAAAACCTGTGTTATATATTTCAACATATTAATACAATGATAAACTTTAGTAATTTAGTTAGGTGAATCATAGTTTTAGAATTATTTTTAATTAAATCCATTATTAGAGCTCTAGCGTATAAGGATTCATCATGTAATACATACGGAGTTCTGTATGCAAGATATATTCGCATATGTGCAGAAAAATTTTTTTTCTTCGAGTTTTTTTCTTGGTACTGTTTCTGTACGTCTACTATGAATCATATCTCGGCTTGCATGCGTAACGCATCAACCTCAATGAGAAGAGTTTGAAAAATCAAGGTCAAATATCAATATTGTTGTCCTATATAGTCTGCTACAAGTAGTACAAAATGCGTAAAACTATTTGCGGTAATAAGAACAACCGATTTGGTTCATATTTATCGCCCGTTAAGGGGATTTACGTGGTGAAACACGGAAGTCAATTTCTTGATTCTCATCATTGCGTTACGTTAATGAAACTAATATATCATGCGAATAATTCACCCTTTTGAAAAGTTCTCCTTTTCTGTCGATACCCTGAAGTGTCAACTACAAACCTCCTATGCATTGTTTTTTCCGATGTAGCGGACGGACATTAGAGAGAGAAATCAAGAACAAATATGGGACCCTCAAATTTTTGTCCTTTTGGGGTCATCGCATTTCATCATGTATTTTCGTTATAACTTTCAAGCGACTAAACCAAATCAACAAAGATTTTCAGGCATTGACGGGGGTACTGAGATACATTGTTTGACGAACGAATTTAATTTTGGTCACATTCCGGAAAAAAATTGAATATACTGTGGACAAAACGTCATCGCGTTAAGCTCGGGCAAGCCGATCTACTGTTATTGAAGGAGATATTAAAGTTATAAACGTAGCTGCTAAATCATCATCATGTAGAATGTAGACTATAATTAATCCATTCTAGTCTATGTGCTGGTTGAATGCGAGATGTGTTTTAAGCCTGAATTTTTATTTTGAACACTGCAAAAGGAAAATTTTAACGAAGCAAAAAGTACATAATAAAGAAAAGAAAAAGCCAGAGTAGTAAAGAACCACACAAAGGACTGATGAGAAACAGAATTGCGACGCGTAGTCAAGATTTTAGTGACTTTTAACTTTTGAATAAGCTTTTCGTTCATGGGATCCTTGAGCCGTGTAACGTATCGTCAAACGACTCACCGTTATTTACCCTAATTTTACCTGTAAGTTTTTTCCACAACTGAAGTTGGAAATTGAGATCAAGAAATCAAAATTTTCGAAATATCCGCTCTACACGCCGTTATATCCAGCATAGCAGCAAAATAATGGAATTTCGAAAATTTTGATTTCTTGATCTCACATCCCTTTGAAACTAAAAACAAATTTCACAGCTCGACTCAACATGGTCGGTTACCCGTATCTTGATCTATTCTAGGGTGATTGGATGCCATTTCGCCGATATTGGGGCCCTCGGCAAAATGGTTATAACTCCTGAACGGAACATGTTACCGAGGTCAGCTTTCTGCAGATTGATAGAGAACAATTTCCTCTATCGAGTGGTTATACTATAAGTAAAATCAACAGAATGGCTATTGCCACTCTCTGAGGGTGCCAAAAGCAGTCGTCGTATTTTAACTTATGAGTGTAAGTTCCGGTACGCTGTACGAATTTCTTTGCATTGAAGTTCTAAGGATGTTTTCCCTAAGGCACAACTGGTTATTGATGTTGCGGAGATCAGCGTGCATCAGAATTGCATTATTATTGGCTTCCATTGTTTATAAACATCAGCAGAACTAACAAAGCACTAACAATAAATAAAGTAGGACAATTAAGTTTTGAAACAAAATGAAGAATTTTGTCGTAGGAAGTTCTGTTTTATTCTGACTCCATTTTCAGCCAGAGTTCACAGAAGGGTAACTGTGAACTAAATCTGTAACGCGCGTGGAGTGCATCCGCACATAGGTAAGACTTTAGCTATCTGTCATCCATAAATGTTTCATAAATTCATTCTCTAAAGTTCTAGTTGCAGGATACCACGCTATTCTTCTGAGATGTCAGAATAGCAGTACGCAGTGTATTCTCAAAAACCGGCTATTTTTTTTAAACTAGGTGGGCTTGCTGGACTTGGTATATTTTCATTGACAATACCCGAGAATACGCAAATATAGTGTCGCGGTCGGGGGGGAGGTGCAGCATGAGAGTTTGCCACTATGCAACATTTCGTGGATGAGAATAAATTCGAAGTTGCACGTCAGAAATTCTTACTTTTGTATATTCTCGTGTATTGTCAATGAGAGTACAGCAAGCCCACGTCAATATATTACACTTTTTCAGTGATAGTCTCACAAATGCAAGCAGTTGTGCGTTCAAAGATAATTGCTCCTTAGAGAAAACATCCTAAGAACTTCAATGCAAAGAAATTCATAAATCGTATCGGAACTTACACTCATAAGTTAAAATATGATGAATCGTTTTGACACCCTCAGATAGTGGCAATAGCGCTACCCAAAAATCAAATGGGAAATGCCCTCAGAGTATTGTTTTCAAAATGTCCACCAAGAACTCACATAATTGATCAATTGCTAACCAACCAAATTTAATATAGACTTACGTGCCCTAATGTTCTCTATCCAACGGTGGAAACCGCAGGTCTCTAGTTCTTTCCATTCAAAAGTTATAAGCACCGGAAGCTGCTCCTCTCGTTTTTCTGAATCGGTAATAGCTTAATTTGCAGAGAATTTCATGGGCTATCTAATTGTGTATTGATTTAGCCGTATTAGCGTAATACTTTGGATTTGGTCACAATCTTGAAGAAATTACTTTGAAAATCGCATGCAAACATGTCATCTATACGAGATGTTAAAATTAAACTAGAAAAACGTTCCTTGTCTGCATAATATCGTGCAAAAAGATTGCTGAAAAGATTTGACGAAACTGTTGCTATGTAGTACAAAAACCTGGAGAAAAATAGACGGACTATAACAAATCTTGAATTTTCTATTCAATGCCGTATTTTTCAGAATTTTATAAAATTGAACTAGGTCAAGGAACTTGAATGAAACAAAGTGAATTCTTTGAAATTTAAAATAGCTTTATAGTTTAACTTTTCCCAATTTTTAAGTTGATTTTCTTGACGGGATTTTTCTTAGCTAACTGCATTAGATGATATATGTCTGACGTCTGTTTCAGAGAAAAGTTTCTTAAAACTTGATCACGTTGGTTAATCACTGTTACCTCTTGTTTTTACTTTTGTTGGGAAGCTTTTCTCGAGTTCGATTGGTCATATGCCTAAAACGTTCAGTCAGAAGATTTAGAACAAAACCAATCTACAAGGAACGTAAAGAAAGGACAGAATACATTTTTTGAACGTGTACAATTATGGATTTTAGAAGGTCTAGAACTTTCAGTAAAAAATATTCATGTTATCTACGTCCACCAGAATATACAAAAAACATGAATATCGCGCTGAGACACATCGGTTTCTTCAGGAGCAAACATGAAGTTCAGGTGGAGCAACGTCTTTTTCTTCAGAAGGAAACATTAAGCTCCTCTGAAAAAACATTGGAAAAACATGAAAATCTTGTGGTAAAACGTCTCTTTCTTTAGGAAAAAACATAAAGTTCTCTTGGACAAACGTCCGTTCCTTGTGGAAAAAAATGAAGTTCTTGTAGCGAAACGTCTTTTTCTTCATCAGAATATACCTCAACATGAAGTTTCTGTAGAGAAACGTCGCTTCCTTGCGGAAAAAACATGAAACTCTAGTGGTGAAACCTCTTTCTTTAGGAAAAAACATGAAGTTAATGTATAATAATTTCAAAGTATTTTGTACACAAAATACTTTGAAATCATTATTTGTTTTTAGTAGTACTTTTGCGTCTATTGTACTACATTATACTTTTTCTCACTAACTCGTATACAGTTTTGTTGTGTAGTTTAAGTACTATCGTTTGATATGTGATTTCTTCAAAATACAGAACAAAATTAATTATAACTGTATAGTTCCATACTCTTTGCAAGATGCGAAAAATAAAATCAAAAAAACTGTCAGTCTCAAAGTTCTGTGGAACGATAAACGAATCTAAATATTTTCCTGTGTATGTACATTCAAGAAAAATAAATAAAACTGTTCGCTTTGTCAAGGATACCTAAAATAGTTATCTTATTCAAATGTAAAATAATGTACGGGCAATTCCACATTCTAGCAGAATTTTATTTTTCGACTTCTTCACTATCGTTTCATAGAGTGCATCGACTTACATAAGAAAAATAAATTTTATGATTTTAGAACACATTCTTTGATTAGAAGAATATCAAATACTAGTTTTTCCAAAATGGAAGAAAGCAAAATTTGGAACAAAATTCAAATTTGGTCTTTTACTACTGTTCTAAAACTCCAAAACCATTTTTTCAAAACCACTCAAAACTTCTGAAACTTCAATTGTTGAATTGAATTTCTCGTCAACGAAGTAAAATATGTCAAAACCAATGCATATCTTTTTCTTATAAGTACACGGGTTGGAATCACGAAACTAAGTATTGTTATCTGCCAAACCCTAGGACTAAGTAAGTGTACAAGGGTGGTAGGGAGAACTTACCATTCTGCTTGTGTTCCATGGATTTTGAGTCAGTTTTCAAGTTCTAAAATTCCAAAAGGCACTTTTCTATCGTCAAATTTTGATGCGGATTAGAAAAAAGATGGCTTTGGAGTTTTAGAACAATAGTAAAAGACCAAATTTGAATTTTATTCCAAATTTTGCTTTCTCCCATTTAGGAAAAACTAGTGTTTGATATTTTTCTGATCAAAGAATGTGTTCTAAAATCATAAAATTTATTTTTCTTATGTAAGTCGATGCACTCTATGAAACTATAGTGAAAAAGTGGAAAAATAAAATTCTGCTAGAATGTAGAATTGCCCCCACCTTACTAATAGAAAAACAAATACCGAGTTGCTGTACTGAGTACTAGTGAGTACTCATTTTTGCGCCGACGTTGATTATTTAATGAGCATAAATTTGAACATTTAGATTGTATAAGTGTACGAGATCAGAATCAGAAATAGTTTCGTCCTATACACCCGTACCTTACAGCTTTCTGTGAAATAAATACATATATACTAGTTGAACACCTGTAGCCAATAATACCCGCAATTTTCATTAAACCTGGAACAGTAAGAGGTAATTTATTAGTTATTGGTAATAATTCACGAAATCCACGTAGTAAAGTCTTAATACCAGCTTAATCAAATATAAAAACGGCAACATAATTTAATAATCGAAATTGACGCTTCATAAATGGATAATGGACATGTTAAAAATAGTTTTGTTTGTTTGTTGGCATCTATCCACGTAGTAAAGTGAGATTCAGAATAAGATACCTGTAGGGTTCTCTTTTTTTTTGTGATTTCCCCATATTTTTATCATTCATATCCGAAGCATCGTTGTTGCTTGTAGTAGTGACAATTGAGGTATCAATAGGCCTTTCTTCTTCACTTGTATTAATACTGACGATTGTGTCGACCCTTGTCACAAGTGTCGACCGTATCAAAATTTGATGATTTTTTCTGGAGAAGCGGTATTTGGGATTTTTACATATCGGAATCAACGTGACGAGTTACATTGTACGGCGCAAAGATCTAGTCGAGGTACACGCAAAAATGAGTACTCAGTAGTACTCGGTACAGCAGCTCGGTATTTGTTTTTGGGAAATGTCGTGGATTTTAGTTCTTGGGTGGAATCAAGTGCACGCTCTGCTTGTCCACCATGATATTAGAAACGATACTGAGCGTATGGTATGTAATTTTAAATTAACTCGAAGTAGTGCTTTGATTGGCGACCCTTTTTAGAAGTATCGACAGTGTAAAAAATTTTAAAAAAGAGCATTCTCAAGCGACTTGAACAGCACACGATTTATTGAAAGATGAGCAGAATAACCGAATCAGGATGTACTCGTGACTGATCTTCAAGATGAGTCGATTTTATTCGAAAAAAGACTGCGAGCGACAAAGATTGAGTCGAGCCAATCGAAATGATAGTTTTTCGAAACTGCTGCGAATGTTGATGAGATTTCTGCAATGGATATGAATAATATAACCCTGTAAATGTGTTAACTACGAACGATAACGATATAGATCTTCCACCAAGCCTTGTTCATACTGTTAACACTTATGATGATGAAATCGATGAACCGCCTTCTAAAAACAATGATCGTGATGATCAAGAGCCGGGTTCATTGAGAGTAGTGGTGAAAGCGATATCGATGAGATAATTTCACCCTTAGATGACAACAAACAAATAAAACTATTTTTAACATGTCCATTATCCATTTATGAAGCGTCAATTTCGATTATTAAATTATGTTGTCGTTTTTATATTTGATTAAGCTGGTATTAAGACTTTACTACGTGGATTTCGTGAATTATTACCAATAACTAATAAATTACCTCTTACTGTTCCAGGTTTAATGAAAATTGCAGGTATTATTGGCTACAGGTGTTCAACTAGTATATATGTATTTATTTCACAGAAAGCTGTAAGGTATGGGTGTATAGGACAAAACTATTTCTGATTCTGATCTCGTGATTCGCTAGGAGCGAGTGAAGGAAAATCGAAAACTCTCATTTTCGCAATCATGTTCAAAGAGAAGCGCATTTCTTGGGGGAAAAGGCGAACTTTGCATAAAAAACATAACTGCATAAACGCTAACTGCGTTATAAGATAGACAAGGATTTTGAATACATACCATTCTATCTTTAACCTTCGTATTTGTTGAGGTATGAATTGTTCTAAAAAAGTAACTTATTACTGTCGTTTATACTGTCATTTTATTGAATCATTTAATGATACATTTCTATCATGTTGTCAAAAACAAAATACTGTGTTAAATATAGCTACTCAACTAATATACTTTGCTCATTATCGCCGTGGTTTGGTCACCTATCATTCAAGAGCCTATTCTTGAAGTGGACGAGCTATTAATTACCTAGGATTTTTTGCTCTAGTAGGAAAAATATATTCTGAATGTTATTGAACTACATAAATATACATACATCTGAGGTGATTCATTATCGTGTCAAAATCGTTCTTTTGCAGAAGCGAAAATGCCTATTGAATTTTTTTCAGGTTATCTTCTATACATATCACTCAAATTGTCATATAAGCTGATTCATTATCTTATCATATATTCTGCTACACAATATCAAGTAGTATTATATAGCGTGTATTCACTGAAGTATCACATGACACTTAATTATTTCATAGAGAAAGCGACTGAGTTCTAGATAAAATTTGTTCATCTTTTGGAACTAATTATCGCATAACTAAAACAGACATCTCGAAACTAACTTCATATGTGTCATCTATGATCTCTGCACTTTCCAATCATCTTTCTCCGAAATCTATACGCTTATGAATAACTGAAATCGGCTAGCTAAATCCAACGAAAAAAGACTCTAGAAATAAAGAAAGAAAGAAAGAACTAGAGAGCAAACCATCCTTCGGGAAGATTGGAAAGTCGACTGAGTGAAATGGTAAATAGATGAAATTACAAGAACTGTCTACGTATCTTCTAAGGCATGTTATTCACATGGACATATCAGCTGATTCTTTATCGTGTCGACCGTAGCTTTTATCATATCAAGCATTATATTTACTATGAAGGATATCAACTGACAATTAACTATCTCTACAGAAAACGGAAAAGTTCTTCAAGAAGATATGCTCATTTTCTAGGACTAATTAATTATACGTGAACTAAAGTATACATAGAAAAATTAACTTAAGATGTGTCATCTACAAGTGTTGGAGACTTGACTGATCCTTTCCGCGAATCTCAAAGATCAGCCATAACCTAGAACGTGTAGCTGAATTTTACTAGAAAAACGGTATGGAAAGAAAGAAACAACGAAAGAAGAATTTTGCTAGGCAACGCTCAGAGTGAAAAGCAATAAGTCCTCTGAGTTTCACTCAGTCGAGCTAACTAGAGAGTAAACTATCCTTTCAGAAGGTTCGAAAGTCGACTGAGTGAAACAGTCAACACAGACACTTAGAACTTGGGAAAGAATGTGATCGAGTCACAACTAAGACGTTTATTCAAAAAATAGGCGGCAAATTCCAGTCAACAATACCGAGATTTTAATAAAACGTTTTAGTACACAGTGATCAACAATGTTTTTGTCACTGGGATAAGTGTGAAGTACCCATTTTAAGCTTCAGTTTATTTGTATTTATTGATTAAACTAATTTCGACGATTCGAACACCTCAGTATTGATTTCCAAGAATTCATGTGTAAAACTAAAACACGGACAGAAATAAAATGAATATAGTGACGAGGCGAGTAGACTTTATCCTCTTTCTGAATCTGAGATCAACTTTTACCAATGCCATTGAGGTATACAGTTTAGTATTAATTCGTTTCGTTGATGAACCCCAAGTCATCAACGATTCTTTAATTAGAAGACGGCATGGATGGTTATCACTCATTAGAGTTTTGAAACCCTCCCAGAGAAGTGTAATTTGGATTGAGACGGTTTGACATTATTCATCGAATAACGAACAATAACTCATGTCGTTTTAAACAAGAACAGTTTAATATCGAAATCAAATACTTTAGAATTGAAGAACACTAAAGAATTAATGAATAGTGTTGATCGCCTTGTGTTTTCGATCTATATTCCATGAAAAGAAATCAATTTCATTTTTTCTATGAAAATGAATCAGCTTTCGAACAATTTTAAGTTACAAGGACACTTATTATTCAAAGAGCAATAAGCTCTTCTCTCGAAGAAACAAAACATTAGTTACACAAACTGTACGCTAATGGATGACGATTCTTTCATGCAAAATATATCGAACTATATGTAACGGAACTTTTTAAAAGTAGACAGACGCTAAATAAAAGGGCGTTTATTAAATAGAAAAATGAACTTCACTGTCTTTTGAGTAAAAAGTGCTCACGTAGAAACGTTGCCGTCATATCTACGCCCTTTTCGTTGATATTTTTCCCATAAGTAGACTTCGGCCATTTCCAGTCGTATCTTTCGGCGATAATAATGATTTTGTTACAAGATCACTTCTTTCGTGTTGTCCTTTACATCTCACTACACAACATTGCACTACATCACATTCAGCAGCATGCAATTTAATATCTCTAACTTCTTTTCCACATGTCTTAGATTTGTCTAATTTATTCATACATGCGCTCCTAAAATGCCCAATTTCATAAAATTTAGAGCACAACAAAACTCGCATTCGGCATAAATACTCAGTAAATGCATAATGCTGTTCATTGAAATATAGATATTACTTTTTCAATAATTCATCAATAATTCTAACACTTTTAATATCTAACCGCAGAAAGAAGCTAATTCTTTATTTTTGTTCATGATTCTAAACGTATTGATAATATCTGGATATCCGTTCTATATCTCGGCCAAAAGTTGATCAGCTGGAATATCAAGTACCCAATCAAAATACACAATGGTATTGATAAAAAATTAATCTCAGGTCCGGAAGGAGGATATGTTACAGAAATTGTGTGCTAATGGACAACGATTGTTTCATGCAAAAAATACCGAAATATATTTAACGCTGTTTTTTAAAAATAGACGCTAAATAAAAGGTGGTCATATTAAAAAGAATTTAAAGGTTCAACTGTGTGAAAAAAAAGTGATATAGAAATATAGTAAAAGTTCTTAACGAACACACCATGACTAAATGTACACGTGTATTACTCCCTTCAGTGTAAAGTCTACACGGTAAAAACAAAAGCATCGAAAAGTTGACGCTTTTTAGTGGGAGGTTTTTGTCACACCTTGGTATGTTTTTTTCTAGAGGTTCTTTTTCTGGACGAAATTTTCCGTATGTTTTTTTTGTTAGATGGAAAAACAAAACTTTGAAAAGATTTCCAAATAATATTTTAGTCAGTTTTTAACGCACTATACTTCGGAAGCACACCTGATATGTTGGACCGATCCACTATTGCAGAAAATTAATCTTAAATAACCTAGTGCAGTGAAACGAGTCATCTATGGAGTATGCACTTAAATACTATGCTTGGATGAATTTTTGTGGACGCATTTTTGTCAATGCTTTTTTTAGTATACTTTTCGTAGACGTTTTCCAGTGGGTGCTGTTTTGGACGCTTTTCTTTTACTGTGTAGGATGTACAAAAAAAATCGCAAGTGGAAGAATGAATAATGTTTGTACGTTTGTATGTCCACACTTTTAGTGCAAGAACGTCAAGTGACAGACATACATATACAGAATCACCGGGGTGCTGTTATTCTATTTCAAGCATACAGACCTATATATACATACTTTTAACCACCCAAAATCAAACTCAAATTTTCGAGAAAAGTAACAAAACGAAATCAATCAGTATAAGCGATAAGCAGAAAACATCTTCTTGTTCAGACCTCAACAACCCAATCGAAGAGGATAAAGTAAGTAGAGCATTAAGTCAGTTTCAGATCAAAATCAGAATGGGCTCGAAAAATTTGTAGAAAAGTTAACCAAAAAATATTTTTATTATTTCTTTTTATACAGCGATACTAGTCAAGATCAAAGTGAAAAAATTATGTCGAGCGATTTGAAGGAGTCCACTATCCCAACTGTTAGAGTTTCACAAAGTAATGAAAAGCAACCGGTAAAAATTACATCACAAGTAAAAACAGGTCAGAGATAGAGATATGTATTTAATCTGGGGACAATTTAACTATTATTTACTGTGTGTTTGTTTTTTACAGCATTCGGTAATGCGTGGTCCACGACGACGGCCATTGATAAGATTTTTCTTGGTATTATCATTGCAACATCGGTAGTGGGTGTCATTCTAATTATTACATTAAATATAAAATTAAGAAGTATTGCAGGATCATCATGTAAGTACACAAATACTTTGTAACTTTTATTTAACTAAAAAGGAACGAGATATTGAAGTCAATAGAATACTATAATCAACCATTTGCGATAGAGAAATGATGAAATTTTAATGGAGTATCCATGATTATATAAAAAAATTAGAAAAATACATTCAAGTCTATCAGTACTGGCCGATCGTTATTATTCCATATGAACCATGCCACGCATGGACCCTCCCCTAGTGAAATGCAACCCGCCCTAGTGAATGTACCTGCATGCAGATACTTGGTCAAGTACCCTCGCAAGTTTTGTCCAACGTTCTTGCGCTTTTTCGCAAGTAAACCAAGTACTTGTCAAGAATATCAAGTACTTGGATTACTTTATCTTCTTGTCAAGTCATTTGCCACGCACTTGCACAAGTAATCCCCTAGGTACCTGTGAAAGGTTTAACAAGTAAATCCAGTACCTGTCCAGCGCTGTCAGGTATTTATCCAGTAGTATTTTTTGAAAATAATTATCAAGTGCTTTTCAAATACCCGTGGAAATTTGCAAGTAAACCACTTCTAAGTACATTCACTAGGGCGTTGCTTTTCAATTTTGAACTGAATGTTCTAGCGATGTTGATCATTTAAATTAAAAATGCGCTAAAAATTATTTGTGTACAGAAAAGTTCGAAAGTGCTTCAAAAAAAAGTAACTAAATAATGGAAAAATGAAGGTTCATGTCGTGTGAAAAATGTAGCAATAAGTTAATGGAAGAAAATGAACGAACTGAAATTATCTCTGTCATTGAAAATAAACGTCTGTTATTTGAAAACAGAGTAACATTAAAAGTAAAAATACCTTCTGGTGAACAGTATGACAGACGTAAAATGGTCTCTTCTGAAAACAAAAATACATACAAATTTCGTAGAACTGAATAGATACTAAATATTTAAGAGTAAATGAGTAGGGACAATAAGGCTGTTTTTCACCAGCCATTACTTTTCAATGAAAGTATCACTAGCACTAAATTCTGAACAAAACTGCTCAAATCGTTTCTCATAAAGGCGAGCAAAAAACGTTTTGCCATTTCTTTTTACTTTAGGTCCGTCTTGAATAAAATGATGAAAACAGCTAGGATTAGACAAAATCTTTTAGATTCAGATAAAGCCAAGGGGGAAAAAACAACACTACACTACACTATACTACACTTTTTCCACTACAGTAGTGACTTTGTAGTGGTCTTGTAGCGGCCTCGTAGTGGCTTTGTAGGCCTTGTAGTGACTTTGTAGTGGCCTTGTAGTGGCCTTGCAGTGACTTAATTTTTACCGTAGCGGCTAAACTTTAATAGCTGACTAGGTCAGCCACACACACACACGCTTGTTTGTTACTGATACAACGTTTCTCTCTTAGTTTTACTTAAAGATACACTAGGATTTCTCAAGTCACTCGTGCATCCCTTGAAAAAGATGAATTATCTGTCTGTTATACA
>CAJNOQ010006603.1:0-13398 GCA_905250885.1 Didymodactylos carnosus
ATAAAAATAAAGTCTGAAGCTTTTACTGCATAGAAGCTATACCTAGGATTATCTTTGCTGCGAGTTTCAGCTCTTCAGCAGGTTTGAACAGTCAGCTATAGTTAAAATATCAAAACTTCGAATTTCCCTAGATCGATCGTAACTTGCAAAGGAAGCCGCATGAAGATGAACTCTTTTAGAATTTCTGTTAGATCCATCAGTGAAATATCAGTCAAATCAAGCTGGATCACTTGGAAATGTTTCCTCCTTAGTCAAAAGTTAGTCTACAAATCTAGTGACTTGACGTAAAAATCGTTTTTTATTAGATCTAATGAGATTAATGGCTGGCCCATAACAAACGGGTCAAAATCTTTTCCTATTTTTGAAGCACTTCGGAATGCTCAAAAGATCTGGTTCCAGTCTCATACGATAAAGACTTGAGTTCTCCACAGACCTGCTGTTTAAATCTATGATGGCATTTTCAGCATCAGAGATGATTCATCAATGATAATTATCCATGAAAAAATGGTTTATGAGAAAAAAATTCTGATGTCTGCCTGTTATTAGAAAAATGCCAACAGGGGTGAAAACTGTTGGGCCGGCGTCCATTGAAAAACATGGGCCGGCAACCTATCCGACCTTCCGATTAACATCAGGATTGGTCTAATATCTGTTGTATGTGAATGATGTAGTTGTGTGAAATTCCTTGTGTGCATTTGCGGAAAGATGTGTGAGAACGAACTTCTTTTGATTACCAACAATATTGACATCGTATGTCTAATAGAGGAGCATCGTTTGTTCATCACTACTCGTGGTCCATCACAGATTACCAATATCACACCATTTAGAACAGCACTTAGTTAGAATCTACAGGGAAGGATATTTCTACAGAAAGCCTTTATTGTGTCATTCCTGACAACAATACTATTCAAACGCATACTAACCGTCTTCTTTAATTTATAGTGTGAAACCTTTACTATTAATTTTACCAACAGCCATTCTAAAGGCAATTATTGAAGCAAATAAAAATGTCGCTAAAGAAAAAGTATGGAATGAAGAAGAATCTGTCGAAAAACTACTGACAGTTGTACAACAATGTAATAAAAATGCACTCGACCAAATTATGTCTTATCTTATAACAGAAAAATCTGTTGATTCAACGACTATACCAACCAAAATCGGTGATTCAATAAGAAAAAATAACAGCATACGTTCGTCCTCAGGTCTATTCAAGCCTCCATCATCGCTGATCGATCCGAGTGCATCATTTGCTAAACTATACGATCTTGATCAACCACATGATTCTCTTCCAGATTCAGTTTATCGCAAACAGACGGTTGTTGAGAAGTTACGTCACTTGGGACTAATCAAACAATTTTTACCAATGGCATATATTGTGGAACGCGCACATACTATCGAAAACTTGAATGAAAATGATTATGAAAAAGCTGTTGAACGTAGCAAATTGCTGCTGACATGTATAGCTCAAATGCTACAAAAACCAAAGGCAAGTGAAGGTATCGAAAACCTGTTACATATCAAGTTTATACCAGTCAAACAAAAACCAGTATTATACAAAATGGAATGGTACGGAGCGAATAAGAATCGATTTTGTGCACCTATCGATGGAATATACAGTGATACTCATGAATATGTTTGTGGCAGTGTTCATTTCTTATATGAAAATGAATTAATTAGTGGTAAAGTATCTGAAAAACTTCAGTTAAATAATCAAATACCCGTTGAATCTCTAGCAAAACAAATGCGTATATTAGAAACTGAGTGGTTAAAAAGAAAAAATTCACTATCAGCGAATACTAATCCTATTACCGAAATAAATACTGTTGATTTCATTGATCAGTTTACCGACAGAGTTGTCAGTAATCTGTATAAAAGGTTAGAAGAAAGAACAATAGATGATAATGTATTACAGAAAGTTAGAGAATTAATGCCTCCAAAATGGATTTTTATTGATGGACAGTTTTATAGTGTGGATAATGTTGCTAAATGTGTTACACATCCATGTGCACCATTCTATGTTCAACTGCCACAAATGTATAAATCGTATAAATTATTCAATAAATTAGGAATTAAAGAGTGCTTTACAAATGAATATTTCATTGTTTTCTTGAAAACACTCAAAGAAAGTTACAATGATCAGCCATTATCACAAACAGATTTAGAATGTGCAATTAAAATGACACTAGAATTGTTTGCAGTTTTACACAGAAAAAAAGAAAGTTTCAATAAAAGTCAAGAAGTTTATTTACCGGATACTAATTGTATATTAAGATCAATCAAAGATTTGTGCTTTAAAATTGACAATATAAGTGAACAAAATGTCATTGAAGCAGATATGCTAACATTACACAAAAGTATACCAGTGAATATCGCACAAATATTAGGTGTAAGAATGTTACAACAAAAACTAATTGAAGATTGTTCTATTGGTATTCCATTTGGTCAACACGAAAAATTAACAACAAGAATACGGCATTTACTTGAATCATATCCACAAGATAAAGATATTCTGAAAGAACTATTGCAAAATGCAGATGACGCTGGTGCAACTACAGTCCATTTTATTTACGACCCACGTTACCATTCAACAGAAAGAATTTTTACACCAAAAGAGAATGTGACAAATATAGGTGTAACTCAAAACTATGCAGCAGTCCAAGGCCCGGCTTTGTTGTGTTACAATGACAGTCAATTTTCAGACGCTGATTTCAAAGGTAAATTCTCCTTGTACTGGTATTCCTTTTTGGACTTGATTTGCATATGCTTGTAATACGCAATCATTTGTTTGAAAAAAACTTCACGATACGCTTGACGCTAGTGGAATAAAGTTATACACCTTTCACGCAAGTTTGAACCGAGGAAGTCCCATTTGGTAACCACTGACAGGACGCTATGAGCCATAAACACGGTTGCCACCCCGAAGATCCTATAATGGTACACCAAAGGGGAGTGCTACAAGCAAATATTCTGCGCCACTGTCTGACTTCTGACAGACTCTTCATAGAGTGTGGTTTATCCACAGTCTTGCAGTGTTACATGATACTCTGGTCGGTCCCTTTGATAAACCGCAGGTAACCATCTACTTCTTCTACCGTCTGCAGGGTACAGTGGTCTCGCATGAGAAAACTAACAAAATAGCCCCTATGGTCAGATTTAGCTAAACCTCTGACCTTGAAGGTTTTCGCTATCGTTCTTCCTGATGGTATTGTCAAAAGAATCCGGCGCAGAGAGGTAATAGAAGATTTTGAAAAAAGCATTGGATATATTTTGGAAAGTATCAATTAGTGTACATATTTTTGGGGTGTGGGAGAAACTGAGAAACAAACACGAGAAAGAAAATGTATGCTTCGATCGAGAATCGAGCTTAGCGGCATCGGTTTTCTAGGCCAATGTTCTTCCTCCTGAACTATGAAGCACATTTTAATCATAGGTAGAGTTTGTTCCAGCCCGTAATATTTTAGTAACAATCTATTTCTGTGGCATGTCTCGTCACACTTGTGGTAAAGCGTCAGTGTGTACCAAGCAGTACTACAGGAAATGCCGTCTTTTAAATCTTTGGATGCGGCATGCGTAAAATAAATGAAAATCTGCCCGCACCTACAGCGTTCTGTTGATAGACATTTGGTAGATTTACCATAATACCTGAATATAGCAGACCTGGTCGAATCTTCCACCGTTTATGATAAATCCGCTTTCTCTCTTATGAATACCACGTCGAAGACCTTCTAATACGTCTTGTATGATACTGGATTAGAGGTTCTTTATGATTTTAGCGACTTTTTAAATCAGCTGCCACGTATTTAATCAGCCAGATATGGTGCGTATGACACTTCCGCTTTACTACATGTGCCAGTGTAACAAAAGCGATAGGGTCTACAATGAATCTCGCTCGAAGTTTCTACTTTCAAAATTTATAGGAGCGACATGCCAGGTGCAATATACACGAGTATATGCGTATACGCGTCAGTACATGCGGGTTGAATACCTCTTCGAGAAACTTCGCTTTATACCTGTGGTCCTATATTTCTCTTAAATGAAAATATATTATCGGCAAAGAGGACGATTAGAAAAGGAGCAGACAAGGGGAATGATTACTTATTAGGATTGATTTTAGGACGAGATTCTGTTTGAAATCACTAAAATCTCGTACATCTCACAAAGATAGACCTGTTTCTCTTCAATTTTTGCTCACTAATAAACATAACTTTTCTCAGCATTTTTGTACTTCTCGACATGTCTAGCACTTTCGGACTTAAAATGAAATATTTTATTTTCAAGGCATAGTAGACCTCGGTGAAGGCAGCAAAAACAATAATGTACACAAAATTGGTCGATATGGTGTTGGATTCAATACCGTTTATCATGTAACAGATGTTCCCACATTTATGTCATCAGATAAATTTGTCATCTTTGATCCATTACTAAAGTATATGCCATGTGTTACTACAAACAATCCAGGCCGTCAATGTGACGCAAAACTTATTGAGAGGTTTCCTGATGTGTTCCAAACATTTTTACCAGACATCTTTGATTTGAAAAAGGGAACTATGTTCCGTCTACCATTGCGGGCTAGTATATCCGAAATATCTGGAAAAGTCTATAGTGATCCAAGCATAATCAACCTTCTCGATTCTTTAGTTGATGAACTACCAAAATGTGTGCTATTTCTAAGGAACATTCGTTCAGTTAAACTATCTAAGCTCAATAAAAATGGTGAAATTTGTAGTATAGAAGAAGTTACTGTTTGTCCACAAGGTCCAGATGACGAGGCTAGTATTCACACCGTGTCTAATATATTGTCCAATATCCAAAATCGATCAGCTTTGCTAGAAGGTAATTGCCACTCAATCCACACATATTCTGTTGATATATCGTCGACAAAGTCTGGAAAACAATCGTATTTGATTGCAAATGGTATAGGCTTCACATCAGGCATTCAGAAGTCATTATACAAAGATTTTCTCGAGAATTTCGACCAACTAAAGTGCCTTCCAGTTGGTGCATGCGCTTATTTACTAAATGATACATCAGTTCCATCATCACCACATTCGACTAATTCAGATGATGAACAAAAGCGAAAAGAATTAAACAAAGAGCATTTCATATATTGTTTTTTACCATTACCAGTATGTATTGATATTCCTATGCATGTACATGGTTATTTTTGTTTAAGTAATGAAAGTCGATATGATTTGTGGAAAAGTGATATTGAAAAAGATACCAAACGGTTATGGAATGAAGCACTTGCAGAATATTTATTAAGTCAATGTTATGTTGAGGTTGTTTGTCTTACAGCTAAACAAGTGCAAAACCAGTCACTATCGATCGAACATTATTTGGCCTTGTTTGTGAATGCGGGGACTATCGAAAACAATCTTATTAAATTACTAATTGAGAATGCATATGAAACATTCTTCTCTCGTGCTCTAACCATTATTCCAACCCTCAATATTGCTTCCAAAGCTAGTTTCGCGTGGACTCATGTATCGAACCCCAAACTATATTTTATAACTGCTTTCGAATCATATGTTCGCAACTTAGTAACAGATGAAGATAAATATCCTGCGTATATTAACGACTGCCATCATTCATTACTATTGATTGATACGAAAATTTGTCAAGAACGAAGACTCATAGACCGAATAAAACACGATAAAAAAAGTATGCGTGACTTAACTTCTGTCCACTTATGCAATGAACTACGTATGTACAGCTCGCACAATACAAATGTATCATCAATTGATGATACAGTTTTCACACACAAGTCATTATATATATTTCTATCATTTGTATTGCTTGATGAGAAAGTAAGAAGGGGGCAGTTAAATGGTTGCCCTCTATTATTGAGAGCTGACAACAAAGTATCCTGTTTCGACAAGAATAATACTTTATACGGATTTCAGCATGTGAGCACTTTTCAAACTTACCTTGATCGATTTATGCATCCAACATTGTTAAATCTTTTTAAAACTGAGGAACTTCAGAAATGTTGGCTAAGAGAGCTAAAAATTAATGATCTTGCTGATATGTTACCAAAAGTCTTGGACAAAGATAAATTTTGTAAGAACGGTCATGAACTTTTTACGGAATGTGAGGTGGACGTAGATGTTAAAATAAAAGATATACTGAATATATGGTTAATATTAGAAAACAACTTAAGATCAGTATTACCAGTTAAAGGTAATTCCGAAAGCGATAGAAATGATGTAAAACGTGTCTTATTAAAAGAACTTGAACCAATTAAGTATTGGTGTTTAATACCGATTCAGAGTCATAACGGCGAATCATCTAAACACAAAAAAGTACATTTTGCACCATTTACAGTCGTGGACATGATATTCTATGAAGACTATGGCAGCCGAGTGGAACTCTATTATTTATCAAAAGCAAAAGTTCAAGTGTTGAATACGACCTTTTTTTACTATGAAGATGATCTGAATCAGGATGTAATCAATATTTTGAAGTATTTGGTACAGGACATTGGTGAACCAACACAAGTGCTTGATGTTTTATCAGCATTATCTGATCGTACGCCTGATTTCTACAAAAAACTCGATGATGAGGCATATGGAAATATTCTTATTTATTGTAACTCCATTCTTACGTCATGTAGGGCCCACCAAAACCCTGAATTTTATGCACTGAAAATCGAAAAACTTCCCATATTTATGAATATTTATGGACATTATGAAAGACTCTCGGACAAAAAGCGAATATATGTATCCTCCCAGATGCCGTTGAACCATCTTAATGAAGTTAGTCGACGTCTCGATATGCAGTTTTTGAAACATCGTGGTGATGTTCAGTTCTCAATACAAAAGTATCTCAAGATAAAATTCATGGACGTTTATGCGTTATATGGTACCATATTGGACTGCTTAACCAGTGCTGAGTTGATGGACCGTGTTGAACATATGAAGTATTTACGAACTAAGTATGAACCATTTGATTGTAAAGACAATACACTTAAACTAAAACTACAATCTTTCAAGTTTATAAAGGACACTGATGAAAATATTCGATCTGCGTCATATTTCTACGATCATAATAACGAAGTATTTCAACTTGCTCTTCCCAGCTCACGTTTCCTTGTAGGAGAATTTAGAAAAAAAGAATGGCTACAATTTTTGTCATACATCGGTTTACAAACTGAAGTCAATCAAGCAAACGCATTATTCGTTATGAAAGAACTAAGCAAGAAGAACATGCTTGACGAAAATGGTGTACAAGCAGCATTCAGCATTATGAAAGGAACCCAACAATATTCAGATCAGTTTTTCGAACAAGCAAGTCTTATCGAATTCATCCCTAACGCTGTAAATGATGAATTAATGCAGATCGTACAAGCATCTCCACGTCTGATAGCTACAAAAAATGCATGTACACATAAAAAGGCAAGTTTATGTTGGACTGAAGTTGGTATTCTACCTGAAAAACTAGCGTCGTTAGATGAGAAAATTTTGAAACAATGTAAAATTTGTCAACAACCAGAATTAGAAACAATAATACAATGTATAGAAAAAGTTTCTCAACGGTTTACAAATGATAATGATATCTCAGAAGAGAATTATTTGATTTTATTAAAATTATGCCAAGAATGGTGTCGCGCACTAGTTGAACTTGGGAAGGAAAATAAAGAAAAACTACGAAATACGAGATTCATACCAATGAAAAGAATAAATGTAAATAATACGCTCAACGTTAGATTAGTTGCACCGGATGATATTTTTATACGAACTACAGAATGGCATGATACCATATGGCCATATTTCTTCGCTATTGATGTGAACGATAAAGATTATAAACAAGGTATTATAGCATTTTTACTTGCACTTCCTGTCGAAAATAAACCTTCATGCAGTCATTGTATCCGTGCATTAAAGAATTTATACGAAAAAAGCCCACAGAAAATTTTGGATCCAAATGATCGTGTTACAGTTGTAAAAGCAATTTTATATTATATGAGATCAGAAATGGATGACGATCGTCCAGAATGCGAGAAAGCAATAACATATCAAGATGTTTATTTGCCGAATCTTTGTTTTATTCTTACATCAAGTCAACAACTGCACTATATTGATCAACCAAAATACAAAAACTTAATCAGTAAATCTGAACAAATAAAACAGTTATGTTTTTGTCACATATTATTTGGTAATTATTTAGAAGAAACTGCATCATCGAATAATAATGCACGATTGGAAAATAAAATCCGACAGTTGGAAAGTGACTGCAAAGGAAACAGAATTAAACGGTATTTTCCACATTTAACACCCATATCAGACATATTAGATGAACGAGTTAATGAAGATTGTGTTACAGACGATTCAATAGAGGTATCATCATTGGCTGAAACAATTCATACAAGTGAATTTTATCGCGCCATCAGTCGTATCGTACAACATTTTTTCCCGTCAAAATCAACGGAAGAAAATATAGGAAAATTAATCCAATTTCTTCATGAACTAGAAATATATATCACAAAAGAGCCAATTAAGGCATCAATATTTAATAAAAAAACAAATCAAATGATTGATAATAGCCAAATTGAACTTTTAAAACATTTGAAAAAGATATATGATGATGGATATACGAGTTATATTTTATATATTTATGACATTTCGAAAAAAAACGATACTACACGTTTTTGCGATGAAGTAACCGAAACAATTCAACAACAATGTTATACTACTTTCTGCGAGAATGTGACGAGCACAAAAGAATCACATAGATTATTTAAAGTTATTCGTGATATAATACGTGGTGATGTACAAGACTATGAAAAACTATTAAATGATCATAATATTCAAGAAGGCGAAGAAACTGTATTTGATAATTTAACCTTTGTACCAAAATTAGGTTCATTAGTTGAATTAGCAGATTTACAATATCTTGTACCCGGAATTCAGTCTTGTGCGCCACGAGATTATATTGCTCGAGAAGTTCACACGAGTGACGATGCAGATGAAATTGTTGAAGATTTGGATAACATTATGGAAATAACCGAGTATCCACCAGAATATCGTCATGCACGAATTACGAAGTTGATTGAAGATCATGAAAATGATTTTGAAAAAAAATATGAAGTTGAAATTGAACCACGAAAATATGAAATAATCAGTGCGGTTTATTTGTATCGATTCAATAAGCCATCATTGAATGAAATACCGATGAGAAATAATGATGATATTGTGAATAATAAACAGATCATGCTAACAAATATGCCAACAACAGAAGAAGATGAAGCACACAGATTTGCATGTTCAGAAGCATTAAAAGAACAAATTGATAAAGATGTACAAAAGATTAAGCCATTAGCAGGAAAAGAACGACGAACAGCTATTAGGCGCTTAATGTTGGAATATCATCCAGATAAACACATGAAGCAGATACCATTATATGTTGTTGCATTTCAATATTTGCAGCAATGTCTTGCTCGTTTATTTAATCTAGGCGATGCATCAACTGATCAGACTCAGGGAAACGATGAAAGAAATTTTCATTTCACAAATTCTTCCCGTTCCGGATATACCTATGAGGGTAGAAAGACGAATTTTTCTTATTATTTTGGTTCAGCAACACAATCTCACAGACGTGAACGAAGAAAGAATCCGCAACCATCTACTGCACTAAAATGGTTACTGCAAGCCCGATATAACCTGAAAGAGCTACTTGAATATCGAAAACGTGATATTTATTTATGGTGCTGTATTAAATCCTACTATGTAAGTCTTTCATATTTTCATAAACATTATATACGTGCAGTGTAACGTATGGCTGCTAGATAAATCTTGTCTTGAGCATTTTTCAATATGCTGTTGTCGGTTATAACCAGTCGATGAGTTAAACTTGGTAATACCTTAGACAACAAAAACGTTTTGCATCGTAACAATTACGACAAGGTGGAAGCCATATCGCTGTGTGAATTGGAGCTGCTAAAGTTGTTCAAAATCTTGAGGCTTTAGGTGAATTTGTTCCTACAGCGTTCAAATCTTTTGTGAAAGTAACGTTGATAAGTGAAAACTGATTTCATTTGATCGAGGAACTGTGAAAAAATATTAAAGTATCAACTTTTGTTCTCTACTCTGTGCCCCCAAATC
Organism: Didymodactylos carnosus; assembly: GCA_905250885.1. Taxonomy (NCBI): domain Eukaryota; kingdom Metazoa; phylum Rotifera; class Eurotatoria; order Philodinida; family Philodinidae; genus Didymodactylos; species Didymodactylos carnosus. The sequence continues at coordinate 10,101 of CAJNOQ010006603.1, forward strand.
TACGGCAGTTGTACTGACCAATTTCGTCATTAATTTTTGTTATGAAAACGCTATTGATCTGGCAATGATGGATGGTATGAAACAGTACACAAAGCTAATGATAATCTCCACTATTTATCTCCTGTAACAATATCTTTTTCGATCGGAAGAGTAATGTTATTCGGTTGGGACGCCTTTCCAATAAAAACATTTATGGCTATTCCGAATTGGCAGAGTTTCAAACGGAAAGTTTAGGCTCGGCAAACGATAGCAAGGGCTATCAAATAAATGTGTATGCAAGAAAGAGCACTAAACGTTCTATCCGTTCACTGAGTCACCAAATTTATTCTGAGAAAGGTTCATATAAACTTAATGGTAGTAAACTGTTGCTGACTGTAATATTGCACTGGGTACAACCTAGGTTCCTTGATCCAAATGTGAAATTAATAGAACTTTTGTTTCTCGTTCAGATCCACGTATTTGTTCAATGCCTTCTGCTACTAACTCATGTTTTGTTCATTTCTAGGTGGCACTGGATGTTATTCATTGTGTTATGATAGCTGATGACTGGAATAGTGTGCGACAAACTTCTACACTATCTGGCTTAAATGCTAATTGTGAGAATAACTCTGTAAAAACTCTGTGTACGTCATTATTGAAAATTGTTGGTGATTATGAAAACGGATGGAAAGAAACTTTTTACAAGAAATATTCGTCAGGTATTTTAAGTTAAACAACGCACCTTGTGCTAAGACATTTGCACCTCATTTTAAGTATTGGGCGTAGAGTAATTTCATATATTTGAAATGTTTAATGAATGTTCTGGCGCTAAAGAAACATTCTTAGCGTGTATTGCTCAGGAATAACTTTTGACCATTCTGTAAAGGAAAAATGTGTGACCATACTAGGATTCGAACCCAGGACTTTAACATTCCGTGTCTATGCTCTAACCACTAAACTACCTGGTCGACATCTCTATCCGTCACATCACTCCCCTTCCCAGATGCCAGCACGTCCTCGTACTGCACTGTTCTAACATAGGTTCGTTGGTTACTGGAGATGTTATACACAGCACCGCGCGAGATGGCCATATGCGAAGGAAAAATATGTGACTAGACTCGGATTCCAATCCAGGACCTTAACATTCCATATCTATGCTCTAACCACTGAGCTACCTGATCGATATCTCCATCCATCACACATTTCATTAGTATTTTATGTCTGGTCAATTAGAATAGTTTTATTGTTAATTATTTTGTAAACAGCCCCTTCGCAAAAACTAATAAGGAGTTGCTTCAACTCACATTCAGAAAATGGTCACGACAATATACCATCTGTTTGCAACCGCCGTTTCATTTTCTCACATTTAACGATAAACTAATAAAAATATCGCATTTTGTCTTGATTTTTAGCTGATGCAAATAGAGCTTGTCAACTGGCAGAAGAACTTTGCAAAAAAGCTGAGAAAGTATTTAAATTTAACTAAACAATTAACAATATCAATGTGCCTTTTTTGGATCATATTTACAAGTACCAAATGATGCATATTGAAATATGAAGTGTTGCTATATATTACCATGGTAGAGCAGTATTATGAAACATGTCACTTTCCACTACTCAGAGTCAAATCAGTTACAGTTACATATCTGTGTTTTTCTCTCTAATTATATTTTTCATTCTAAGCTATGTTGTCAATAGCTCACTATCAATATTTTCCATTTCTTTATCTTTCATTGAAGTCTTTTTCTTAGTTTTGTTTCTGCAAGGAGCAGAATATCTACAGCAAAACTTCGTAGCAAAATTACAGATAATTGGTGACATCGTTTAACAGCATTTCTCCCTTAGCCCAAGAACAGTTAGTCAGAAAATTGATTTTGAGAGTTATATATATTCTCATAGTCTTGTAATGGACTTTAAGATGGTAAGTTTAGTTTTCAACAAAACTGAGTTCATTTTTCAAATGGTTTCTGGCTGAAAACATGCGGGGGCACAAGTGACACATACATATGAGGAAATAACCATCGTTCTGGTTTTATAGCTACTTACAGTATTATATACCAGCATAAACATCTCAATAGTGTAGGTATCGTTTGCATCTGTAGTGCATCGAATCAGCAAAGAACTAATTCTTCTAATAATTCTTACCCATAACTCTTTATTCATTCGGGAATTGTTCCGTTTACTTATTATGCGATCCTGATTCTGATTACAATTCTGGCTGCCTGATAGCTTACAGTTAGATCATAGTCCTGAGTGTTTCTTAACTAACTATGGGTCGACAAGTAATTTGTTAATAAATTACATCTGTTAGTGTTGAATGATTTCAACGAACATAGGTGCAAGAAAGACAGGGATCTACTCCTTACATGTATAACCAAGAATAACCGGGACCTTTAACCTATCTCTAAGATTTAAACCCATTCTGATTAGAATCTATCCTGCATACATGTCTTTTGAACCCTACCCTTCTAGTATGTCACACAATTATATTCATATTCATAGTGAACCATCTAGGTAATATGCAAATCCAGAATCTGCTCAACCATCAAATTTAGCGTTGACCTCCGATCAACGAAATCATTATAGAACGCAACAAGAAAAGCATCTAGAAATAAACAGTTACGCAAACAGTGTAATGCATTTGATGTTCCAAAATCTCAGTATGAATTATATTTATTAATGATTGTATAACAATCGATTTATTGAACCAACTTATACAGATGGCATTAACAACAAATGATTATTTAATTGATACTGAAGCGGAAAAATAGTTTCCTGATTTATTACAAATCAAGGCATTCATACCTAATCAACTATCAACAGTTATGCTAACTGAAGTGGCATATTTACCACCGCAGTCGACAAAATTAATCCATAAAATACAACAGCTATGTGGAGTAATATTTACAACTGGTAATACATTATATTCTTGGAACTCATTACAAACAGAATTATGCACATTAATTATATTTCAATTATTTGATTATTCTCGCTTATCACCATCAATTAATGTACAAAAAGAATTTAAAAGATAGTTCGACCGAGTTTTGCCTCGAACAGAGGAACCCAATATTTTGGACCAATTGAAACTGATCAGGATCGAGACGAAAATGTATTAACAGTATATATAACTGTTGATTGATGATTAGATATGAATACCTTGATTTGTAATAAATTAGGAAACTATTTTTCCGCTTCAGTATCAATTAAATAATTATTTGTTGTTAATGCCATCTGTATAAGTTGGTTCAATAAATCGATTGTTATACAATCATTAATAAATATAATTCATACTGAGATTTTGGAACATCAAATGCAT
>CAJNOQ010006604.1:0-13398 GCA_905250885.1 Didymodactylos carnosus
TAAAAATGTTAATTGATCGCTGCCTTTTAACGAAGTCAAAAGTATCCTTGACATAGAAAAAACGATTTCTGTGGACGATGTTGCTCAATTATTTGGGTTAAATAATTCGTAACTGTAGTAACCAATGCTCGAAATAATTAGCCTTAACGAGCGATTCATTTTATGAACTTTCGGTTGTTCATGCGTAACAACTGCTGAGGACGAGGTCGATCGTAATTTATAAAATAATTGCTAATCAACTATAACATTTTGAATAACTCTTTGAGGTATCTATTCGTGTCGACTTCTTTTGTCTTTGTTACATTTGTATTCATCTTTTTAAACTGCTATGAATTCAAGATATCTTGAGCATTTGTAATATGATCAGTTTTATCAAGAATAGTAATAGAGTTACCCTTGTCGGCACGGCATAATTACAATATTAGAATTATTCCTCAGTGTATTATTTGGCTTCTAACTCATAAGCACTAATGTTATTTATATGTTTTCGTTCCACTTTTCTCATAAATTGTTGTGAATAGCCATGAACATGTTTACATAGTGCAGAAAAATAACGATGGATGACAATTCTTTTCACTGTAACTCATACTTAATTCAATATCCGTTTGAAAATAGATAAATCTAGTTACTTTTTGTTCAATGCAAAAATTGTATCCGTGACACAAAAGACATTCATCCGATGGTGTTAACTTATAAGTAGAAACATTGTGAATAATTTTACTTTGTAATAATTCGTAGTTTTGATCGAGGTATCCACAATTGAGATCTTCAACCGTTTTATCTCGTAATGTTTTAGATTTTTCTAACATAAATAATTGTAATTTTGTATAGTCAGAGGTACTAACTGTTGTTTGAAGATGATTTATCAGACTTTTAATTTCTTCTTGATATTTGGTTTGATCTCTGTGCCGAGAATAGTATCCTTGTTGTAGACAGTATCTCTTAAGGGATTTGTATTGCTGATTATTTTTTATTTTCTTTTTCCATATCCGTATTTTCACAAATGTTGGTGTTAGTCCATAAATAAGACACAATCGGATGAATTCGAGATCGCATTTTGGTTTTTATAACTTTAGAGTTAACCGTTCTATTCTTCTAATTGTATCGAATGTTGCAGCGCCATACAAGGAGATCCAATCAAGCTTCTTTGAAATCAAACTTGAGGTAGAGAGAACATACGGTTCTAATCCGAATGAAAATGATCCGTGGATGATTCTAGTTATACTCGACATCGAACAGTGATTTAAACTTGTGATTTTACGAAGTCATGCGCCCATGTCTTCAATATATATATGCTATGCGCAATATCTTCTTTTGTCCTATCTTTAAAATAAGAGAATGCGAAGATGGCACTTTTCTCGTGTGAAAAATTATTTGACTTTCAAACAGAAGCTGAGCATATAACACAATTTCTTTAATCTCCGTTTAATTACAACATAATTACAATACGGAAGGCAAGAAGATGATTTTGTTGAAACAGATTTAGATAGATGGATGAAGCAGTTTATCATCAACTGAAGGTAATATCGACTCAGATCCATCATCATCAATCACAATGATTAATGTCAAATGATATTTCAGTGAAAGAAAACCTGATAAATTATCGCATGCTTTGCAACATATAAGGTCCGGTTAGTGCAAAATTCGACGAAAAGTTTCTTTCAGTTTTTCACACATGGTTGGGTAGAGCTCATCGAGTTGCACGGAAAAACATTAATTTTAGTCGTTACAAAATGATGTTTCTGTGAAAAAATACAAATATTAAGTGACAGTGTAGATGAAATTTAGGAAAATTTTCAAAAATCAGTCCATTCTCAGCTTTATTATTTCTTTAAAATTTCAAAACTATTTTTTTCTGTTTCTATTGTAATATTTACCAATCGTCTAATTCGTTTTTGTTTGGTGCTCAGACTACAGGGACAACGTTCGTCTATAGTCAATGTAAAAGGGTCGTTTTCTTATTCTTGCACAACTTATTTTTGTTATATAAATAAAGCAATATACTAGTCCTACCACTACAAAACTTTGATTTTCTTCACTCAAGAGCAACAAGAAAATTTCTTTCAGTTCTTCAGTTTCTTTTTCCTTCCTTCTCGCTGTTTGAAATTGACATTTCTCTTGTTATTATATTTAATCAGGACGCACATCTCTTACCTTACCTGTCGCACGCTATTTGTCGTTTCACAAACATTTTACTTTCATTCTCGAAATTATGGCAACATCAACAAAACAGCCATGTGTCAAATGCAGTAGTGGAAAAACTAGTGGTATATTTACATGTTCGGGGTGTCAAATGCTATTTTGTCCAAAGCATTCAAACGAACATCGGCAAGAACTAGCAAAAGAGTTGGATAATGTCATATACAAGCATGATTCATTGAAACAACAACTAACAATGGAAACATCTGCAACGCCAGCTGGTGGTCATCCATTGCTGAGACAGATTCAACAATGGGAACAGGAGTCCATAGAAAAAATACGAATGATAGCTCAGAAAGCTCGAGACGAAGTTGATAGGCTAGTCAATAAAAATAAAGAAGACATACTGAAACAATTCCATTTAATAACAACACAATTACAACATGCAAGGCAAGAAGACGATTTTGTTGAAACAGATTTAGATAGGTGGATGAAACAATTGCACAAACTCAAAAGTGACTTAAATTTATCATCAGCTGACGGTATTATCGACACAGATCCATCATTATCAATCTCAATGATCAATGTCAAACGATATTCCAATGACAGAAAACCTGGTAAATTATCGAATGCTTTTGCAACTTATAAGGTGCAGTTAGTGCAAAATTTCAACAGAAGTTTCTTCCACTTTTTTGACATGGTTGAGTAGAACTCATCGAGTTGCACAGGAAAACGTTAAGTTTAGTCGTGATAAAATAAAAATATTAAGTCAGGGTAAAGTAGATGAAATTTAGGGAACTTTCAGAAATCAGTTAATTCCCAGCTTTACTATTTCTTTAAAATTTCAAAACTATTTGGTTCTGTTTCTCTCGGCAAAGCTGAATTTGAAATTTTTGAAATCTAAACTGATCTGAAGATCCGGCGAACAGGAGTAGCATACTTGCACATTTCAACATCTATCTTCTAAACCTTGTCCTAGGAGCTGCCAGATAAAAATTATCTTCTCAATTATACTATGCGGAAAAAGTGCATCGAGACCCTTTTTTTGTATTGCTTTCCTGCTGCTAAATACGATTTTGTGTGAAATCAGTGTTTCAAGACAGGAAGATCGAGTTTTACCAGTCACACCATCAAAAATCAAGTTTCATGCAAAATGAATCAGATATTCGGGAGCAGCGTCAAAACCTCAGTCGAATGACATAGGTCTTCAGCAAAATTAGACTTCAACTCTTCTTCACATCTTTTTCGGTAGATTGTACGGTTGGTCACCCAAACCCAGACGATGGAATCTGGAATCATGTTACTCGTGTCCAGCGATTTATACTTAATTCAGCTTTTTATACTTAGATTTACCTCCAGAATTAGAAAAAAATAAGATTACTTAACCAGAATCTTAACTTGTAAGATTAATTGGAAAGCTAAGATATTAGTAATCACCTACAAGTAGCGTTCATCATTCTGATTCACTTACCCTTGACTGGAAAGGAATTGCGAGTATCAAATTGTTTCTACACAATAAAATAATTATCTTTCTTGTTCACATTACATTCTGAAGAACATTCTCAACGAGCAGCAGCAGGCTAGTACTACGACAGTTCTGACGACCATCGTTGTTCTTGCAAGGCAAGAGGTAAATGAGGCACATTCCCAATTCTTAAATTCTTATTCTGAATCACTCTCGCATTATGTCTTGACGTGTATGTTTGTATGCAATGGTGTTTTTGACCAATAGGATTTACCGCAGGGTAGCTCATACTCGTTTTCCGATTCTCCATACTTACTACCTACTCCATATCATTTCCATCTAATGAAGTTTTGCGCTACTAGTTTGTGTGTCGCTAGTATCTGGTCTGCGTCAAACATATATACACACAGGCATTTTAACTCAATAAAACCCTTTCCTTTACAGTCAAGGAAATACACTTAACATACACATACACTTAACATTAAACTAACGAGGGAAGTACCTCAACTGATAAATCGCTTTTTCGACGAAACCGAGTGGACTATAGGTAGTCGACGATGCTGATTCCGAATATCACCATCAATGTTGCTGCTAGGCCTTCAAAGACCGGTCTTCTGGAAAACCAGTTTTTCAGAAACTCTAAACAACAAACAAAAGCTTTCTTAATGAGGCATAATTGTAGTCCATAAATTTCTGATTAAAACAAGGCATCTCCCAGCTCTACACGACCTTTCTTTGCAAAGTTATAGAGTTTACAAGAAGAGCGCTTAATGTTCATTGTCACCTCAGAGCCACAGAAAGAAAAACGAAAAATGAATTTAGGGTTTTTCTTGTAAACTCTATAACTTTGCAAAGAAATATCGTGTAGAGCTAGGAGATGCCTCGTCTTAATCAGAAATTTACGGACTACAATTACGCCTCATTAAGAAAGCTTTTGGTTGTTGTTTAGAGTTTCTCGAAAACTGGTTTTCCAGAAGACCGGTATTTGAAGGTCTAGCTGCAGCATTTATGGTGATATTTGCGAAATCAGCATCGTCGATTACCTATAGTCCACTCAGTTTCGCCGAAAAAGCGATTTATCAGTTGGGATACTTCCCTCGTAAGATATTAGCAGGTCATCAGCCAAGTGCTACAACGACTGTTTCTGAACATTGAAACTTCGGACGGTCTTGGAAGTTATAGTATCCCGGAAACAGGCTCATAGACCATGTTGCTACTGCAAACTAATTCTAACATATACTGTATAAGACAAACTTGTATAGAAATGAAGAAAGAAAAGAATACTCCTGAGTCAAGTGTTTGTGACTACCTGACACACAGAAAATGAACATGAGAAGCAAAGTAAAAATAATAAACTGTATTACGTCGGCGTACAAAATGCCTACAAACCCGAAAGACGTAAGGCTTGAGTCAGACTATGAAATATCGACCAAAGCATCTAGAAATTCACGAAGTATTTTTTGTCAGGGGTAGCACTCCACCGACAAGGAATACCAGTCGAACATTAGGACAGCATGGGACCAAATCGAAAGATTATTATGTGCACAAAGTAACGACACTCTACCGACTAAAATGAATGTTTCCTATGCGACTCAGTGAGCTCTACCCAGCCATGTCAAATGAACTGGAAGAAAATGTCGCTTAAATTTTGCATTGCCGGCACGGTACTTTCACCTAAATACAATCAAAAAAACAAACCGTGCATTGCGCTGAAAACTGCGTTTGGCGCTTTGTTCTCTTTCACCAATGACAGTTAATGTTTCTCTTCTCGGAGAAAGCATAATAATAAGTAAACATACAAATAAAAGGTACCTTTTAGAAGAAAATCTCGACGAAGCAACAGTGGATCATGAAAAATCGCGACATGTCGCTGTTCTGTTTTTCAGTTTTGTCTCAGTCCAGAGCCACTGCTTGTATAGAGGCGTCTCCAAACATAAATACCCACTCGATTAATCAACCAGAACTCAACTCAACACAAGGTATGATTCAATGCAGTTTCTTAAGAAAAATTCAGAACAACAAAAGTCAGTTTTGTTCTTTGCTAAATTTACATTATAGTGATGATTTGAGGATAAAACTAATTAAGCCATATTCTATCTTACGATATGTCAGAAATCCGAGTGGAATGAAACTCTTTTGTGAAATGTTTTGCTAGTTTTCATGCTCATTATAGATGTAGACCATCTTAAATCTCTTTTGAATTTTCGAACGTTCGTGACCATTATATCTTGCGTTTTTATTATTAGAACAACAGTAAACCTCCTCCCACAATAGAAGGCCATGGCCTTCTATGATGGTTTCGCACATCGCACTTTTTTTGGTGAAAAACTACCCTACAGGGAGTGAGCGGAAAAATTACCGCTATAAGGTGTTTTTCAAAACGTTTTCGCTTCAGACTGGCCTTTTATTAAAGGTGGCCTTCTGTTCTGGGGGGTAGTTATTATAATAATTTCTCCTTAGACTTTCTCGTGGTGAAACAAACTATTAGGTGTTATGAAGAGAAGAGAGAAATGCGCCTAATCTAGAAGCAGTTTTATAATGAGAGTTCAGTTTTCTTCAAAACTCAAGATCTTTGAAAATCTCTTCGAAGTTTTGTACAGCTTTCAATTTTAGCTGTAACACAGATTAAAAGTGCAACAATAAAAACCCATATTCGATGAGATTCAGTGTTTGCATTGATTTTAAAAGGTCTCTTCGGTATTGTCGTTAGATTCTTGTTTGAAAACGGCCGTTCATGGATGAAATACCATAAACGAATAAATACGAATAAAAATTTTCAGATCAGTTGCAAATAAAATCGCTTATCGTCAAAACTCAGAAAATATGGAAACGATACATTCTAACAGTGTGAACAGAGAACAGTTATGCCTTGTGTTCACTTCTCCGTTCTTCCGATGTCTCTGAAGCAAGTACGAATGACATAGGTTTTATATAAAAATATTCTTCATCAAAATTAGACTTATACTCCTTTCACGTCGTTTTTCGGTAACTTTCGCCATTGATCCTTCGAATGCAGACGTTGAAATGTGAATCTTCGTCCTTCCGATCTCTCTAAAGTAAGCACTGTTGAATTTTCCAAATTTTAGATAAGAAAAGAAAGACAATCAATTTTAACGATAGACCACCAGGTAAAATTAGTTGCAAAGTACTTATACCAAATGGATATCATGGTCTGAACTGGGAAAACGTCCGTTGGATGGAAAAGAACTTTGCAACGGGGTATTTCTTTGGCATGGATGAATCTGGTTTGACTCATCACATTGCTACTAATAACAGTGGTAATGACATGACAATAAGTTCTGGTCATCGAACATTTGACATGTATTCATTTGAAGCCAGTGCTGGTAGAAATAACAATTTACAATTGACTATATTTGGTTTCTGTAATGGATCCGAAATATACAAGAAAACGGTTACATTGCAATTCAAACAATTTCAGTTGATCGAGTTAAATTGGGCCACCGTCGATAAAATTCATTTTCATTCATCTGGTGGTACACCCCATCCTGGAAGGCGGAGTAGCGAAGATATTATTTTAAAACGCATAAATGTAGCATAAAAGTATTTGTATGTTTAGATTTAAAACTAGAGATTTTTATCTCGCATTTATGAAACAAATGGCATGATTTTCGAAAGATATCCCATGTGAGAAAAATCGCTTAAAAATCGGCGACTTTTACGTGACTTGGTGTTCGATTGTTGCGATGTTATGTCGCAATTAGTCGGCGAGTTTTTAGCGACCTTTTATTTCTAGTCGCGATTTATTAATGTTTTATCGGGACTAATCAGCGCTATTTTGCGACTTGTCTCTTATTTTTATTATATGTTGTTTGCTTGAACAATGCCGAAACATGTATTCTGAGAAATTCGTGCAAAAAATAGTCGCGTCACGATTAAAAATGCGAGCATTGTCAATTACTGGCCGCCCGCGTTAGCTCCACTGTAAAACCAACCGCTTGTCTGGACGGAGACTGTGAGAAATACAGTGAGCTGTGAATGAAAAAACCGATTTTGCAGACAAAACGCTGTGCATTGTTGATTCAATTTAGGAATTGTAGGAAAATGTTTATAACTTCTGCACGCAAGGTCATATAGAGTTGTGAGACGTCTTGCTCACACAAAAAAACTTTGCTCTACGGATTTACCATAATTAGACGATGTTTACAGCACTGATTCAATCTCTGTTCTATTTCATCTTCTACACTGCTTTCGATCTTAATATATTATCAGCAGCGTTTGCTAATTATTTTCCTTCTTTCTTGTAAGAGATATATTATAAAAAGAAAGACACAGACTAAGCCACTTATATTGGACTAAACTATCCTTCCGTTCTTTCTTTATTCTGACCTCTTTTTTCGGGGTTCCTCCAGTGATTTGATAAACTCTTTCAAGACTCTGACAACTTCATCAACGTTCTTGACTAGATGTTTCGCGTGGTCTCTTTCCATTTCTTAAAAACATTTTATCACTCTACATTGTTTGTTGAAACATTGTTCAAAACTTTTATCACTCTATCAACATCATCCATATTTTTCATTGTATCGTATTCCATTTGTATTATTCCGTTAATTGCACTTACTACTTGCTGTTTCAGTTTTTCAACAATATTTCCTAATTGTTCAACTTCATGCTCTCCAGCTATCACATCACCATTGGCTCTTTGAAGTTTGTTGACATTTTTATCGAGATATTGCATTGTATCTTTTTCTATTTCTTTACCGTTTGCTCAAAAAGCTTTTAAGTTTCTTTCAATTTATCAATATCTATTGGTAATCCCGTATTAAACCAAATGCAATGCATACATGAATAATACAAAGAAATAAAAACAACGAATTGTGTTTCATTTTCATAACAGAATATAATACTTTAACTTTAACTTTAAAGCCCAGTTTATGATTGAGCTCCTAGGTTATTATATACACTTATGTGTCATAAGCCGAGCAAATAAAAAAAAAAGAAGTAACACCAATCAGCGTATCCAGTTCAGACACCTTTTATGAATTCATCTTTCTGTCTGTGTCCACGTCATGAAGTGAAATTCAAATTTCCTCATTGCTTTCATTCAAAATGAATCACATCTGACAAGCACAATTCGATGAAAAAATCCGTTGGTAACTTGAGTCATCTTTATCATATTAAAAACATCAAAGAAAAGAAAAAAAAGAAAAAAGTAAATAATACAAAAGAAGTTATAAAGGTATTTTAAACAGCTTAGGAAATTGTGGATACTAACTGTAAATCAACCCTGTTCAACGGAACACTCGGACTTATTATTGCCACTTATCTGTGATTATGTGTTATTTTATTACTATTACAATGGTTTCAGGATTAAAATGTCAGCAGAAAAAAGAAAAAAAGACGAAACTGAACTTGAAAACAACGACATCGCATGATACACCGGCAAATGGACATTGAAATTTTTGTTATTTTATAGGAAAGAACATATTAGAATGTGAACAAAAAGGTATTCTGACGACAATAAGGACCTACGATGTTATGTAAAGCTATAACTAACGGGAAGAAGTCTTGGAATATTCATCTCATTATATCTTTCCTACGGCGAATCAATAGAACTGAGAATGCATTGAATTTGTTATTAACAGAGCCATTTCTAAATCTGGTTGCAGCTGTATGTTTCGATATAAACTAAAACCATCATCGGGTAATTGTGACTGCTGATAACATTGCTTCTGATTCTGTTGCGCGATTTGTTGAGCTTCACAACCATCACTAGAATATTTTTAAATAATTGAATAAACGTTTGTTGTGAGAAATGCTTCAGAACCATGTAAGAAATAAAAAAAGATGTTTCAGTTCAGGCAGCGTATATGTACGAGAAACTCGTAATTGACTGTTGTGATGGTACAATTCGAGAGTCAAACTGCGGTCCTTAGCTGTAGCCTGTATTGTAAACTCCACTGTAGAGACCACTCTCTGGAATCACAGCTTCGATTTGAGCTGAATTTTGTCGCGTATTTTTCGGCCAACGGCTTTTACTTCCCTCAAAGTTACTGCTTTCCAAATCTGTCTTGTTAGGTATTTTCGACTGCAGACAAAGTTTATTTGTACTACATGAGTGCTGAAGTCTGAAGTTAATTTTTACCTATTTTTGGTGATGGGAGGAGTGGTATCGACGCTTATTATTTCAAATGGTCGAGCTCGTGGAACTAGAAAAAAGCGATAGAAACCATTCAAAGTAAGATTTTCAAAAACAGGAGTTTTTTGAACTAACGTTAGCTTACTTGTTAAACTAAATACAACAAAGATACACAGCGCTTTCAGAAGCATGATTTTGTGATGATCTGAAAATTAATACAGTGTTCCATAATTAATCCTGTGACATGAATGACAGAAACCAAAGCAGTTCCTCGACTAAGACAGACACAAAGATCACGCAAGAAGTGGAGTGATACTTAGGCTACCTGGCGAAGAAATTCTTTACCCTAACTGAAACGGTTATTTCGATCCGTAATGCTTTTAATTTGAACAAAATTTGTACAGATTACCGCGCCGCATTCAGAAAGCTTTTAAGGTGTCCAACGTCATTTCCAAAAGAAATCATCATCGCTGCTCTATAGATAAAAGAGCATTTTTTTTTCATGACGGTGAATGTGCTATCGCTTTTTAATACGCTATGCGTAAAATTATTACAAAATATGTCCGTACGTTGTGAAATGTTTTCATGGTTACTATTTACATTCACCTGTAATTTTATATCGCATTTACTCTTTATTTTCTCTTCACCTGTGTTAAATTTCTGTTCGTCAAACCTTCAAACATCATCGCCATAAGTGATCATTATAGACAATTCCTGTTTTGCTTGTTTATGACCAATTGATAGTGCAATAAACGTTTTGTTTTTCTATCTACGTACACAATGTTTTTTTTTGAAGCGTTTTCTGTTTCTTGTGAAATAAAAACAAGTTCTGTGAAATATTAGGCTCGATATCGTATAAGGCCTTCTATTCTAATCAAAATTCACCACGAAGACTTTCTAAAAGTTTTCGAAACTCGTAAAAATCTTAAAATACCGATTTTGTTCCTTTGGCATTGGGTTTTTAACTACTTGGTAGGCTATGACTCAGTAGTCGGCAATTGCGAATGCGATTTTCAGAATGTCTTCAGACTTTGTGTGAAGCTTTCCTAACTGAAAACAACCAGATGAGAGCTTGCTAGACAAACAATCATATTTCCCATTATATATTTTGGTCGAACCTATTAACCCAGTAGCACTATTTCAGACAGAAGTTGTATACTATACACGTCGTGTCTAAACCTGTGATACGCATACTTCTTCTCCAATCGAATTGAAGAACGCGTCTTCCTTGTCACAATCTTTCACGACATTCTTGGTCATATCAATACATTTATAAGAAATTCCGGTACAGCTACTATCTTGTTTTTCATTTTATGGAACAACATCGAAAAATAATGATGGACGAATTTCCGAAGGAAATTAATTGACCGATTAAGTTATCTTCATGTAACTTGAATAATAACTGACTATGTTGATATTTGTAAACCATAACGTAGTAAATTGATACATACAAATTGAAATCGCTATCCATAGTAATACCCATCATAACCGCTATTCAGCTCATTATTTGAACCTCACTTATTGAGCCTGGCGTTAAAATTATGTTATAGATATTAACGTTCTATAATTATTGTGATTGGTTATGAAAATATTGGCAACACTGTCGACGTCCATAAAACTGTTCAAATATAAATTGTGATTTTTTATTGATTATATAACTACTGTTCAATAGTTATTATTTGGGTTCACTCGGTTCGTATTGCTGTTCATTAGGTTGCTGATGATTTTCGCCAGCGATTTCTTCTTTATTGTCGTTACCACTGGTTAGAGAGAGGTCCAATTTAGAAGACCGATGCACTAAACGTTTTCTCTGTAATGCAATTGTTACATTACATAATAATTGTGTTGCATGAATAGTACGGTTTTATCAATTATTTCCGACAACAATGTTTCTTCCCTCCGCCGTCTCATATAGAATTCGAGGTTATAAGAAAGAAAACCACATAAAAAGAATTACAATATCAAAACATGTGTTTTTTGACGAAAAAATTTAGGTTCCGACTAAAAACTGAATAACTGAGAGCACAAACGTTTCTGAGGTCTAAAGATTTGGATTTATGGGTAATTTGAACAACAAATTTAGTGAGCACACCTAAAATGAACATCATTTTTAACCCATTTAACCGACCTCTTTACTGTTTCTGTGAGATGCACGCTATGTATTTGAATAGAGATATAGGCGTAATATTTTGAATCTTTAAAAATGCTGAAATGTTAGCTGGAAAATCTTATCTCATATTTCTTATACTCAGTTAAGACAGAACCCACACGTCGATACAACTTTTTTGATGCAGTTTTCGACGAAAGAATCCGAATATGAAGTCAGATTTCCCGCGAACGTTTCAGCTTTTTTAAAAATTCAAAATATTACGCATATACCTCAATTTGGATATATAGCGTACATTCTAAAATTACCCATAAATCCAAATCTTTAGACCTCAGAAACGTTTGTGCTGTCAGTTATTCGGTTTTTAGTCAAAACCTGAATTTTTACGTCAAAAAACACATGTTTTGATATTGTAATTCTTTTTATTTGGTTCCCTTTTTTATAATCTCAAGTTCTATATGAGACGGAGGAGGGAAGAAAGCTGAATAAAATGTAATATATAAGATCTTCAATTGGAAACTTAGCGTAGAAAAAATTAAAAACTAAGACATATTAAGTTTAAAAACGCAAAAGTTTTACTTAACCCTTTGACCGCCGACATAAGGAGAGAGAAAAAAGTACTTTAGAAAATCATTATAGCTGTTTATTTTTGATCCAGTTTCACAGATTTGCACGAGATAATGTCAAATCTTCTGTAAGGTATGGAAATCTTCGAAGCAGTCGACTACTGTAGTCAGTTGAATCCGTTTCAACTTCATAATCTGATTCAGGATTTGATGAAATTTCATCGTCTTCTTCCTCCGAAAATCGACGTCTTGATGTTGCCATTTTGACAGAACAAAAATGTTAAGTTCCCATTTTGCTGCTGTGTATAATCACTGTTTATTCGCGATCCTGCGATGCTAGACGAGTCACAGAAAACATCAAATTCAGAAGTGAATTACTCATAAAAACGATGGGTATATGTACTTGGCTTAAATAAGCAAGAACAATCTAGAATATATTCGAGTAAGATATATCTATCTATCTATATATATATAAAGAAGAATGTTTGTCTGTGTGTCTGTTTGTCTGGTCTTTATGCATTTGGTCCCTGTAAGAGCTAGCGCCACCAAATTTTCTATGGCAAACCCTTAGGCGCAGAGGAAGGTGGAGATGGGGTCGGCGCGACCGTGAGAGGGTGGAAGATTCTTCCCCCTTCCCCATTTTTTGAAAAATTGCAGAAAATTTTCTAATTTTTCAAAAAGTTGGGAGAATTTTCTCCCACTTCTGGAATATACCCCCTCTACCTATACCTCTTCACCTCGCCCTGGAGTGAAGGGCTGCTTTTCGATTCAAAACTTTTATCTTCGGAGTACTTAGTAATCCCATTGTTGGAGCACTACAGTAAGTGTCCCATCCAAAAAGTCCGTGCGTGCGATTGTCGTCTGGCGAAATCCATGGGGACAAAACCAGTATATACAAAAAGTTTGTCGCATTGATGGAGACCTATCTCTTTCGAAAGAGTATCAAATTCTGAACAAGAAAATGTATCTTTGCACTTTCCAAAATCCTGCAAACACCCTCGGGAAAATCATGGAGGGTTTAAAC